>JAADVV010000672.1:0-13275 GCA_023335905.1 Pythium pyrilobum
ATAGGTCGTTCGGTTCCACCGTTCACGTGAAAAACGACGATGGCGTCCTGAGGTTCTTGAAGTGGAAATTGGTCGGGCTCGTGAAGCCGCCGGCGTTCGCCTCGATGACTTTGACGACGTTCGTGGCGCCCGCGACGGCGTCCTGGAGCCCGTGGATGAGCACGATGTTGTCTCCATTCGCGATCCACGCCTGCTCCTTGGCGTACGCGATGGCCTTGATCGTCAGGCTCTCGATGCCGACCATGGACTCGACGCGCAGCGCCGACACGCCGCTGCGTACATTCTCAAATATTAGGAAACCAGGGTCACCACATACAAAGACTGAAATGGATTGCACGTACCGAGAGACGCCCGAGAGCTGCCGCGCCGTCGAACCGGACGCCGTGACGGCCAGGATGTGGGCCGCCGGGCGGTACTTGGCCAGCATCTTGGTGCTCGAGCCCGTCTCGGTGAACGAGATGATGAGCTTGGCGTGCACGTCGATCGACGTCTCCACGGCGGCCGACGCGATCGACTCGCACATGCTCAGGGGCCGCGGCGTGGCCGCCGTCATGGCGCGGTAGAGCTCGGCGTAGTCGGTCGCGCGCTCGGCCTCGATCGCGATGCGCGCCATGGTCGCCACGGCCTCGCGCGGGTACTTGCCCTTGGCGGTCTCGCCCGAGAGCATCACGGCGTCCGTGCCGTCGAGCACGGCGTTCGCGACGTCGGTACACTCGGCGTTGGACGGGGACGGGTTCTCGGTCATGGACTGCATCATCTGCGTCGACGTCACGACCGGTTTGCCGGCGATGTTGGCCTTGCGGATGATCATTTTCTGGGCCAGAAAGACCTGCTCGGGCGCGAGCTCCATGCCCAGATCGCCGCGGCTCACGTGGATGCCGTCCGCCTCCTTGATGATCTCGTCAATGTTGCGCAGCGCCTCAACGCTCTCGATCTTGGCGTGGACGCGGATGTGGCGCCCGCGGTCGCCGAGACACGCGCGGATCGCGCGCACGTTCTCGGCCGAGCGCACAAACGAGCCCGAGACAATGTCGACGGCCTGCGGAATCGCAAAGTGGAGCAAATCGTCCTCGTCCTTGAGCGTGATGCCCGGGATCTGGATCGAGCAGCCGGGTAGATTCATGTTCTTCTTCTCCTCGAGCACGTGGTCGTTCTGGACGCGCGCGACGATCGCGTCGTCGCGGATCGCCTCGACAAACATGATGAGGCTGCCGTCGTCGCACAGGATCTTGGAGCCAACGACCACGGACGTCGGCAGGTGCTCGTACGAGCACGCGATACGGCGCGCGTCGCCCTCGACGGCGTAATCGGTCGAGATCTCGAGCAGCTGGCCGGCCGTGAGCTGCACGGGCTGGTGGTTCTTGAGAAAGCCCGTGCGGATCTCTGGCCCTTTCGTGTCGAGCAGCACGGCACAGTGGCAGCCCGGCCGTGCCTCAACTGCGCGCCGCAGATTCGAGAGGCTGCGCGCGTGCATGTCGTGGTCGCCGTGCGAAAAGTTGAGCCGCGCGACGTTCATGCCGGCGTCCAGCAGCTCGCCTGCACACAGAGACGCAACCGCATCCACAGCAAGGTCAGCCACCGCCACCCCAACGCCTCCAGTAGCCACAATGCATGGCGACGCACCAAGCATCTCGGTGGACCAGCACGACGGGCCGACGGCGCAAATGATCTTGGTCTTGCGGCCGCGCGCCGGCGTCGGCTGCAGGATCTGTTCTAGCCGGATGCCGACCTGGAAACTCTGCCACCACAAACAGCAAACGTCAGCCACCCTGCCGCCCACAACACGCGTGCTTCCCACACCCAGTATCACCGCACTCTCTGGATGGCGTTCGCGCGCGCGGCCGTGCCGCCCATGGCCAGTAGTGGCTGCTTCTTGAGCGGCGCCCGCGAGTCCGCGGCGGGCAGCACGAGCGCCGCGAACTCCTGCGACACGGACCGCTCGCGGCGCCAGGAGCCGAGCTGCAGCGGCGCGTACACGCTCTGTTCCTCGCGCGGCCGCGGCGCCCGCGAAAAGCCCGCGCGCGTGCGGTCCATTACTGCGGTAGTCGAAGCAGTCGTTCAGTATTAGGGGAGCTGAATGCGCCATATTCGAGGGAGGAACGAGAGCGACCTGTGAAAACGCATCTCTCGAAACCCACCAGCTTCAAGGTCGATGCGAAACCTAATACTACGGGTCCGAACCCAAACGAAGAGAGAACCAAACCAAACCAAACCCACCCACACCCAGCGATTCCGCTTCGACTCAGACTCAGTGACCGACTTGTCCTCTGATTCCATGCTCCATCATTGCACAGTATTCTCCTGTCGCAGCATCTCTCACCCGCGCAGACACGCGACACCTCTGCAGGCCCATTCTCCGTTCTTCTCCCTCGCTCTCTGCATTGCTCCGTCGTCTGCCATGGGCCAGGCCGTGTCGTCCCCAGCGGACGCCAACGCTGCGCTCCCGCCGCCGCCCACGCCGGAGCCGCTCAGCAAGCCCATGCTGGAGCTCGCCGCGCGCCCGCCGCTGCACTGCGTCTTCTACTACGAGTCCAACGTCGTGAGCGGCCAGCTCAAGCTGCCGCTCGTGTACGCCAAGCCGCCGGGCGACGACGCCGCGCCGGGCACGCAGCTCATGGACCTTGAGCTCTGGCTGCGCGACCAGTTCGAGCTACCCAGCGGCTCGAGCGTCTTTGCGGTCGCGCCCGCCGAGGAGCTCTACAGCCCGCCGTACCCGCTCGTGATGCTCAACACCGTGGCTGGCAGGCTCTACGCCAAGTACGAGCGCGAGCGCGTGCCCGTGCTGCACCTCGCGCTCGTCGTGCGCAGCATGTCGCTGCTGCGGCAGCCCGTGCTGCGCGGCGACGATGCCGACTCGCCGTACTGCCCCATCAGCGCCGCCGCGCTCGCGCAGCGCGAGCCGTCGATCGCGCGCCAGTACGCGCGCATGCGCTTTGTGCGCAACATGCAGAACTTCGGCTTTGCGCGACTCGAGGTCACGCACGAGCAGGCGGGCATCCCGCAGAAGGCGTTTGCGAGCGTGCGCAAGTGGCTCGCAGTGCAGCTCGCGTTGCCGCACGAGCAGCGCTGGCGAGACAAAGTCGACGCGCGGCCCGAGAGCACGGACGACAGCGACGACCACGCCATCTCGTCGCGCGTGTCGAAAGGCCGCTTCGTCGGCTTCTCCTCGGACCGCAACCGCGAGTACCTGCAGCTGCGGCGGCCCATCGCGGCGAGCGGCACGGTGTGGCCGCCCGCGTACTTTGCCGACAATGAGGAGTTTGCGATGGAGATGCTGGCGCTGATCTCGCTGCTCGATGATCTCGGGCGCGACTGCATGCGCGCGGTGTGCGAGATCCTCAACATTGACACTAACTGGATGATGAATGAGCTGCTGGAGGACACGACGCCGCCGCCAAAGACGGAAGCCGAGGTCGCGAGCGTCGACAAGGCGTACCAGTACGGGCCGTCTGTGCTCCGCATCTATAACTACCGCAACAAGCCGGCGACCGCCCACCCGGAGGACGCGTCCTGCGGTGTACACGCCGATCTCGGCCTGGTCACGGTCTCGCCGGTCGCGACGGTGCCCGGGCTCCAGATGTGGAACATGGACCGCATGACGTGGACGGACGTCGAAGCTGACGCGGCGCCGATCCATTTCTCAGTGTTCGCCGGTGAAACGCTGGGCTTCCTGACCAACGGCATGATCAAGGCGCCGCTCCACCGCGTGCCCCCCATTTCCGTCGAGCGTGAGGAGCTGCGACGCATGTCGATGCCGTACTTTTTGCGCGCGCGACCCGAGAAAATCCTGAATCCGAGGGCCGAGCCGGCGGCACAACTTACGACGCGCGACTTTATGGAGGAGGTGGTCTTCCGCAACCGCCCGTGGCGGCGCGATGAGGGCAAGGCCACGGGGCCAGATTACTGAACACCACCCTAGTGATGAACCCGCGTGCGCCTTTGCAATGATATGCTAAGCCCGTACACTTTCCGTCTTTTCACATCTGGAGTTGCTTGGCCGTGCCGGGTCTCGCTTTTCTGTTGTTGCGAACGTGCTGCTGGCGCCACCATTCGGCGATGTCCGCGATGTCGACTTCCACGCACTCGCCTGGCTCGTGCTTGTCACTCCACCACTGTGCGCGCTGCATGGTCGCGACGAAGCGGGCGGCGTCTTCTTCGAGTCTCCCTGGCGAGTCGGTGTCTTTGTCTTTCTTGCCCATTTCATTTTCCATGTCTTTGAACCAGCCCACCAAAGCGTGCTCCAGGCTTGTCGAGGCGGCTTGACGACCGACTGCGAGTGTGTGCTGGTGCGCGCGGCCGAAAGCTTGTTTCAGCTTCTTCAGCTCCTTCGCGTCCAGCGTGAGAAGACCCCGATACTCTTGGGAAAGCCAATCTTCCTGAGTCATGCGCAGCCATTCGGTCGGCAACCGCCGACGCTCCATCTCGTCGCGGACATCGTTACGATGACGCTCTGCTGCGGCACGACGAAGAGCGATCTGGTGCTTCAAGAAGCGGCGCGAGCGGCAGCGTCGAATTGCCTCTTGCACTTGGAATGAACGACACGTGATCCAGTGTGGTGCATCAGCACGCAGCACAGAAATTTCTTGCCCTCCCACGACGGAGACCGACTCCAGCGACGGCAGCTGGAGAGTTTCGATTTCGCTGATGAGGTCTCCACGCGCTGGCGGCTTCTTGTTGCGCTCTTCCAACGTAATCGCGAGGCTCATCACCCCGTTCCTGCGGCGGAATGCCAGTCGTGAGACTGCTACAGACGCGAGAGCGCGCCACTTCTCCACGGAAAGTCGTTCACGCGGCCAGGACAACTCGCTCGAGCCGTCGCCACAGCTCAGCTGCTGGAGCTGCGCTAATGAACAGTCAACAAAATAGTGCTGCCGGGATTGCAGTTCGTGGCACGAGAAAATCAGGCGACGTGGCTGCTCCCAGTCGTCGGCGTCGATTCGGATGTGGTCGACTCGCAGTTCGCTGGTTGGCACGTCCGTCGGCAGCAGCTGCCCTCGGTGGGCCTCGCTGAAGAGATGTTGCATTCGCTGCGAGTCGTGTAGCACCACTGTCCACTGCATTGAGCCATTGCCGCTGTGGCTCTTCCTTAGCTGCAATAAGTCCGCGAGTGTCGATAGAGCCGTCGCTGTAAGACGGTTCGAGCCGCCAGCGCCGCATATCCACTCCAAGTGTCGCTCACTTAGAGCGAATGTTGCGATCGTTGCACATTCACGCTGCTCATCTCTGTCGAGAGGCTGTAGCACGAGGCCGCTGTGTGCTCGCTGTTGCCGAAGCCTCCTCGCCGTCTGCATACGCTCCACTGAGAACTGCTTCCACGGTAAGAGCTGCTTCGAACGCTGGACAGAACGCCGCTTGGACACTCCGGACGACGGCCGCACTTTCCTGAGCAGTTCGTTGGGGTCATATGACGTGAGAGACTGGTACAGCGCATCCACTTGGAGGATCTTCAGCTCTGCACTCGCGATGAAGACTGCGATCCCTGCGACTGGCTCCTGTGCAAGCGCCGAGGCACGCGCATTCCACGGAACGATAGCCGAAGAGGCCTGAGCGGCACCTTCGTCGTACGCTATGATGCCACTGAGGACGCGCTTCAGTCGTAGCTGAACGACCCAATGATGTTTCGTGCTGCGCGCCTGGCGCTGGAACAGCGCCAGCATTGCTGCAACAAGAGCTGGTCTGTTCACCGCAAACGAGTCCGCCCTTGCGAGTAGCTCTTCAATCGAGGCTTCTTCGACCCGCCCCGATGGTTGGAAGACAATAGCCGTGGATACGTCGACACACCGTGCAGTCTCGGTAGCGACTTCTGCGACTTCTTCGTTCGATTCTTCAGCGGCGTCAATATCCGACCCAGCCTCATCATTTCTGGAAGAGTGTGACTCGAGGTCTCTTCTCATTTGTACGCATTCATCACGCAGGCTGTGGAGTGTCGACAGTGATGCGTCTGCATCCACTAGGCCCTGACTGTTTGCGCAGAAAGCATCGACTCGAGGTCGCGCCACGTCAGATACGTAGACCGCGACAGTTCCCACTTGTGCGGCAAGTGATTGGAGAGACCCGGTCAGCCCGCAGTTCTGACGCACAAGCAAAGCGTACAACGCATCTTCTTTTGTGTGCAGACACGCGAGAAGTCTTGAGACTGCGAGCTGCTTCTCGACGGCACTACTTTGCTCTACGACTGTAGAGTGGGCCTTCTTTTTGCGCGTGATCGGCTTTTTCTTCGAATTGGCTTTCTCCGCTTCTCTCGCTGCTACCTTTTTCATCAGCTCTTCAAATAGCGGGCCTTCACTCGCCAATCGGGCTGCGATGCATCGACTGGCCCCACTCAAGGAATTGCTACACGCGTTCAGATCGCGCAGCAACGTATCACATCGCTCCTTGACATCTCGCCGAGCAGCAAGGTGTTCCTCCGCTTCCATGAGTTGGTGCTCCTCGCTTTCATGACGAGCGATCACCTCTTGCTGCATCTCATGGCGGACGCGAGCGAAAACGCGATGCGTCTTCAGGTAAAAGTCGACCTTGAGATGACAAGCTGAGGGCCCCATCTCGGTCACTGTTGCACCGTTGACGATAAAGTCACGAGTTTCGATCGATGCTTTCTCGTGACCGAAAGCGACATGCGCGTCTGGAATAAACGCCAGTTGCTCGTGTGCCAGACCCTGGAACAATAGCGCATCCGCACCCGCTGCATACCTGTCGACGTCGGCGTGAGCCACTGGAGAGAGAGGATTCCGCACGCTGCTGTCGATCCACTCATTGAACAGAAGGAAGCTTGTTCGCACTTGCACACCTCGGACCAGCGGCGAGAGTGATGACGAGAGCACGTTCGGGTGCTCCAGCAGGCTCTGGAAGCGTAATCGCGACGTGATCCACTCGCACAGCTCGCGGCGGTTACGGGAAAGAAGCAAGTTGCGTCTCCGCGACGAAGCTGAGCCACCGACATGGTTGTCGCAGCTGTGCAGCGCACGGCGAAGATTCTCCCTCTCCAAGAGTAGTCGGGCAGTCCGGTTGTGGGTGAAGTCATACGCCCGGACGTCAAGGTCTCCGCCGATCGTATCTCGGAAGCACACGACAAGTCGCCGCTGCTGGACAGTCGCTGCGAGACGAACGGGGTTCGAAGTCTTCCTGCAGTCGGAGTTTGCTGGATGCTTCAAAACCACGGCGTCATCTCCAACTGTAAACGCAACGTATTTGAGGATCGTCGTGATGATGGAGGCAGCGTACTGGTTCGACTTCACACAGCAAATCCACAAGTGCAGCGCCAGCGGCTTCAGCGCGAGCAGTGCGAAGACTTGTCGAATTGCGAGTCGGAGTCGATACGTCCGGACCGATGACGCGCGATAGATCTGCAGCACGAGGTCCCCCCAGTTCTCCAACACCACGACGAAGCACAGGCGGCCATCGATCGTTGCGGATTGTCGAAAGATCTCGTCACCGTCTCCACACTCGCGCCCCAATTTGAGATCTTGGAACCATCTACTGGACAGAAATTGTGGCCGAAGTAGTCTCAGGCGATGAAAGAACCGCAGCTTCTGGAGCGTGAACTCGCCCGTGAATCGGTCTAGCATACAAAGTGAGAGCAATTTGTCTGCAATGAGCTTCCATCGACTACGGTCTGACATTGTCGTGGGGCGCGCGACCGCGGTTGTGGCTAGTAACTGAACCAACTCCCAGTCCAGGTACACGCGTTGGACTTGGCAGGTCAGAGGATCGTACGCGCAGATCCAGATATTGCGGCAGGTGCCACCGCCTGTCGAAACATCCGTGGTCCAGGCGCTCACGTCGATGATGAACCGCTTAAGACGTCGATGCTTGCTGTCGAGACTGCCGTCAGATAGCACGCAAGCTCGTCGGCGCAAAGTATTTCTCGCTCGCTGTAATCCAGGAACCGAGATCATCAACATCCGCGCCATTGCAGCGCTCGTATCTTTGCACTTTTTCGGAGCGACGATCAACGCGCGGCGTGTTGGAAGCAGGAACGTGTCTCGAATCACCAGCTGAGTGGAGCACAGGCGATTCATTGCACGGGACGCTGTCGCTTGAGTCACCTCTAGTGTCACGGCACACGAGTTCACAATCTCTTGTTGCCGTTCTTGCAGCGGTCCCCAATATGACTCGTACGCCTCCCGAGCCTTCGCTGACTGGACGCGACGAAAACTTTCGCTGGAGAGCGCTTGGAAAAGCTCGAATCGGCAATGATCGGCGTCATCGATGGCCAATGCGAGATCTTTTTGCGTGTGACGTTTCTGCACGAGGAGCCGCCAGTCATTGGCGTTCTCGAGTGGATCCCAAGCCTGTGCCTCATGAAATGGACGCGAAGTGAAATCCAACGCACGTCGGGCGTCTCCGATTGCAATCTCGTACCGCTTGGCGAGCTCCACGACGACCTCACGCGCTCGCTCGAGCTCGACCTCAGCCGTTTTTCTTCTCTGGGTAGCCTCATCGCTCAAAATGCGCCAGTTCGCGGCATCCTCAGATGCCCTCGAAGACAGGAATGCGATGTAATTGCTATAGTTCGTCGCATCATGCACTGATACCGCGAGGTTTTCGCAATCGGTGAGCAGGTTACAGCTAGACGAAGAAGATCTCAAACTGTCTACCGGACCATCCGAGCATCTTGAGAGCTGAGCGATCAAGTCGTTGTCGATCACAAGTCGGTACACATTGCTGTTGAACGGACTGTACGCGCGAACAATCCAGGATTCGCGAGCCGCCTTGGTCGGATTGTTGAGCTTACAGCAGCAAACCGTCGAAGCGACATGGTATCCTTTGGTCTTGGCATCATACTGGGCAGTAACGTGGAATCGACGAGCGCAGCTTCGGCAGCACTCACTCCTAGCTGGCTGCTTCAACATACGACCAGTTCTTGTAACTTCACCAGGTGTCGATGTCGATGAGTGGGTCACATGAACGTTGACGATAACGAGTTCACCGTCGATATTTATCGCACGCGTATACGCCGGTTGCTGCAGCTTTCGAGATACCGATCTGAGTGTTGTCGGAAGTATTTCTTCAGTGAAGAACTGGTGGGCCACCGCAGTCACACTATCCATGTACCGTCGCCGCGTAAGACACGACAGGATCAGAGCTCGTCTTGTCGCTCGCGTCCGCCGACGTCCACGAACACCTCGGTACCACCGTTGCACAACAACAGCCTTCACGCACCATGAATCGTACTTGTCGAGGAACTTACACGCTGACTTAACCTCAAGCATCACCACATCCCCTTTCACGTGATCGCCTTCGGCAATAACTGAAAGGATGGTATTGCGTGACGGAACGAAGTAGAGTGGCGTCTTCAGCAATTTGCGAATGATCTTGAGCGCTTTTTTTCGTCTCTCTTGCATCTCTTTCCCCACATTTGCGAGCCGTGTATCAAAAAGGAAGTGCTGCTGATGTTTCCCTCGCACAAGTAGACTGGCCCACTCACCGGCATCCGGTCGGCACCACACACCCGGTTTTCGAAAAGGAAGCGGTGGACGCTCCTGCTGAATTCGAAGCGCCGCACATCGATCCCAATAAAGTGCCTGAACTATGCGGCGCGCACTTGCTGGGTTATCTTTGATTAGCGTTCGCAGCCCATGACGTTGGCTTTCATCAACTTGATTGGATGGGGAATGCTGAAACAATTCGGGATGGTAGATCTGCAACTCTTGCAGGAAGACTTGCTGGGCTTCCAGAATTCGTTCGACATCCAGAGTCTCCGCCAGTATGCCCTCCTCCTCCTCGCCGTCTTGTTGATTATCACTCCAACCTCGCAAACGCGGGACGCTCTGAACGGATCCGTTCAAGGAAACAAAAAATGCCAGCTTTTGATCTTCGATTGGTGTCTTGGGAAGCAAAAACACGTTGCCTAGAAGCGGGAATTTTTCGAGCCTTTCGTGGCGTTGACTTTCGTGGCGTTGACCATTTTCAGACTTGTTCAACCGTGACCGTAGTGGCGGTAGCTGGTCAAGAAAGTCGAGATCCGACGCCAGCTTTAAGATGTAGTTCTCACCTGGTACGAAGAAAAACGGTGGGTTCCAATCCTCAGCAGTCGCTGCTCCTTCCGCTGATGTGCCTGCCGACGAGATGCCCTTCGCCTTACATTCGATGCAGTAGTCAGGGCCGACACGCTCACTCTCCACCGCAAAGTGCTTCCCGCACGATCTGAATACGCTGCGACGACGCGGCAAGTGGGCAACTGTCGTGTTTAACCTTCGTGCTTCCGCATTCGCAAACTCGTCATAAGCGAGTTCGGCTTCGTCTCGTGTTGAAAAGTAGCCCAGGTAGACCAACCGCCGCTCTTGTTCACCATGTGGGTCTTCTGGACGACAAAAGCGCTTGAACTTGGAGACAAATGCTTTGGAGCCTTTGAACAACTTCCTGCCAGTAGCAACGGTGATTGACGCTGACCAGCCCAACGTCGATCCTCTGGGTTCGCCGGCACAGCCAGCTTCGTAGCGACTGAATCCACGTCTTCTTGCGTGAGATCTCCAAGATTCAATCGCTTCGAGAACCTTCACGGTCAGAAATCGGATTGTGTTCAGCTCCTTGAGGATCCGGTCCACCAAACACTGCGTCTCTTCACGCATATTTTCCTGGAATTTGGTCATGCACTTCTGGCAAGTTTGCGACACACGTTCCACGTGCGCTTCTCTTTTGATAATTGCAGATATCACGTCTTTCTCCAGCCATGCTTCTTGTTCATGAGCCCACACGATCATTGACTCCTTCTCGCCCGTAGAAATGTAGTAATGGCGCTTGAGGCACCCGAGTCCAAGGTGCTTCGGTGGGTCATCAGTTTTGATTTGATCAATCCGGCGGGAGCAACGCATGAACAATACCCACTCACGGCATAATTCAGCGCTGGCCTCAGAACGAGATACCGCCACGTCCTCCACATTTTGGCGCTTACTATTCTCCTCCTGCGTGAGCACGTGGTCTCCATCACGATGCGCGAACGTCTGCTGGAACTCTTCGTCGCGTAGCCGACGCCGCTTTTGCTTGATCTCATCAGAACCCATCCATGCGCCAATCTTCTCCATCGACTTGAAGTCCTGGTCGTGCTTTCCGAGTGCCTGCAACGTACTCGGCAGTTGATCACGCTGTGAATTGTTTCTGTGGACACTCGTAGGTCCCTCGACCGACAAGCCACCGCCAACTGTGCACGAAGTTTCATCCGGGATACCTCGAATCAGGCTGGAGGTCCTCGGTAGTTGTTTGCGAAAGAGCTCTACACCGGACGCGTTCTTGAACTTGCGCGTATTGTTGTGTGTGCCGCTGAACACATATTTCCCGTTCAGGTGCCCAGAGCCAGCACCAATGACTAACCAGGTCTCCAGTGATGACTTGGCTGGCGTAAGTGTTGGTGCTGGGGAGACACCGTGGTTGGAGCAACACAACCAGCCCTCGCTCGGCGGCCGATCTTCTGCATCGCTTACTCCACTCTCAGTTGCGGCAGTCGATGTTGCCGCATAATACACCACGTGAGTCGACAATTCTTTTTCAGCCGTGAGTACGGAACCAGGCGATGCTTCTCGGGGAGTAAACGGCAGCGTCAGCAATGGCGAGGCGAGAATCCAGACAGAAACAGGCTCTTCCGTCACTTGAGAGAGAGGGTCGAGACTGCGTGAATTGGAGGCGCTTCGGCTCTGACCTCGACTCCCGCTACTGCTTCTTGAACGAAGTGAGCCGTACGGATCTACGAGTTGTTCACGCAAGCATTGTGCGAGAATGCGGTCGTCGTCCGCTTTCAGGCGAGCACCTTCGGCCTCTTTCTTGGCTTGCATCACGTGCTGGTACCGTTTCGTTCGCTCATCAAACGTCCAGCTCCTCTCATTTTGAGAATAGAGAACCATCGCGATACGCGCATCTTCAGTCAACCGGTCGGCTTCGTGGACAGCGATAGCAGCGTCTTGCTCTGCCCGCAGCAGTCGTTCGCTAGCTTCGACGAAGTGGACTCGGGATTTCGCGCGGGCTCTCAGTGCATCCATCGACAGCGGGTGGTCATCGAAGATCGGTTGCGTCGCTCGTGGTGGGTGAACCGCATTGGGTAGCAATGGAAGCTTGATGGGGTCGTACGATGCGGCACTGAAGCCCGCCTGAGGAAGAGTATACGATGCCACCACTGCGGCGACGTCCGCATTGTTGTTGTGCCGGCTCGGGTCAAATCCGGCGGAGAGCCGGAGCTCTCCCGCCCGGCGGTCTGCCAATTTCTTCCTGATCTCTCCAAGCTTGTCGTTGAATCGTTCGATCTTGAGAAACGTCGCGGCGATCGCTTCCTTCGGATATCCATCGAATCCCTCGCTTCGATCTTCTTCCGATTCGTTTCTCTCGCGCTCGCCTCGCGGACGCGGATGCGCGTGGATCTCTTCTGCAGAATGCATACTCTCTGCGTGCAGATACCGATCTTCTATGCCACCACTATCGCCGCTCGCTCGAGGCGCCCCATCGTCGCGCCATCGTCGCAGCTTGGCTTCCGTTGCCTTGGAATGCGCCACTTGAACGTTGCCTTTTGGATCGATCAAGCTAAAATGTCTGACACAGTAGTCCTTTGAAGAGTGATGGTCAAGTATTTTCAAGCGCCAAAGCATCAGAAGACTGCGCGCGCAGGTCACGATGCTGTGGAGGATGCGGCCGAACGGCGAGATGGATGTCTTCGTATGTATTATTGCCATGTGTACATGCAACTTGTGGACGTAGAGCCCTCCCGCTCGCGCGTCAAACCGCAGGGACAGGCTCACAGAAGTGCGCTTCCAGAGACTCTCGTGAAGACACCGCACGATACGAACGTCCGACAGCAAACGCCCCCCACGCGGTGCTCGCGCCGTCAAGGGGTGACTGGTCCTTCAGGGTTTTTATCACGTAGCATTGTGTGTAAGAAGTATGTGCGGCCACACAAATCCATACTGTATCACGACTGTAGTTTGGACAGAAGAGATTGCGAGCGCGCATGAAGAAGAGATTGTTTCCATGCGGTGGCGGCCCCATCGCTTCCTCGTGGCCCCTCTCGTCCTATTTTCCGACGGCGAGGTTTTACTAGTATGCATACTTTATTCGAGTGCACCTCAAATGAGGTTTTATCGTTTGGAAGTGCTCTTCATGCACAGAGATGCCCCAACGCGGTCTCGGCAATGCTGACAGACTAGAACCGCTGGCCCCTGAGCATGAGCGCGGGCGACTCCGACGCTGCGCCCTCGAAGCCGACCTCTTCGCCCACAACGCCTCCGCCTGTGCCCCCCTCCAGTGAACCCCCGCGGCGCAATTCGCCGACGACCGACCCCGCTGCTCATCTCC
>JAADVV010000673.1:0-13232 GCA_023335905.1 Pythium pyrilobum
TCGGTCTCTTGCCTTCGCTTCTGCTACCACCGCGGATGTGCTCGGTTGTTGTTCCTCACCTCTTCGCTCAGTCGGTTGATGCGGCCGTGGGTACCGTGTACCTGTCACTTCCATTTAGTGTGGACCACTTTACGGACGGCGCCTGTGTTTTTTTTTTCTTTTCACTTCAACGACCCCACGGGACATGAATCACGCCCACCATCGAAGCGTAATCCGCATACTATCCAGCTACCGACGCTGCGGTTGGACAACGTGATACACAGTCATTTGCCTCTTGAATGAACGGTGCATCTCTGATTCTCCTGCAAAGGTGATACCGCCCATCTTCCCCGGTGAAAAGCCCCATCTACTAAATTAGTGTATATGTCAGCTTTCACTGTGGAGATCTGCCAATAACGAAGAGTGAATGTGGTGTCTCCTTCCTATTATTATAGTACAATTGAATCTACTGGGGCCCGCTATTTCTGATTACCTTGATTGGTCTATTTCCATCCGGCGTTCATTCAAGAGGCCAATTACTGTACCTCCACACGCACGATTCGTGTCTGTCGCACACCCGACTCCAGGAGCTTACCCACCGCCCTACCATTCAGCGGTTTTCTCTCGAGAGAAGAAGCGATGTGCATCCTGTGCTCCGGAGACCCCGTGGAGGACGACGTCCGCAAGGACAATGTGCAGAAGTTCGATGTCTCCATGATGCAGGCGCCTGGCGCCGACCCGGCCTGTAAGTGGTCGCTGCTGTTCGTGGCGTCAGGACCTTCTCGCCCTGGCTCATGCGCTTGCTCGCCGATTCGTTCGTAGGCTGTTTCGCGTCGTGCCTGTGCCCGTGCTGCGCGCAAATCGTAATCCGCCGCAAGGCACTGCACAAGGACATGTCCAAGTACTCGTGCTGCCAGGGGTACATGGACGGCATCGTGCCATGCGTCAAGTCGGGACAATGCGGCGAGTCGTCGTGCCCGAACCTGTGCCTCTGCGTTGAAGTACGGGCGGCACTTTATTCTCGAGTTGACTATTCCATCATCTAAGCCCGATGATTTGATGCTGTCTCCAGTCCTTCCTCTGCAACGGATGCGCAGTGTCCGCGACGCGTCTGCTGGTGATGGATCGCCACCGCCTGCAGCCCGATGAGTGGGACAACCGCATCATTGTGAGTGTTGAGATTCAAACGGAATAACCGGGTCTGAATGAAGGCTGACGCACTTGTGTATGGCAGCGCTGCAACAACTGCATTCAACTGGTGGCCGTGGTGTGCGAGTGCCTCGCCATGTGCGTCCCCGGCGCGCAGGAGGCCGCCGACACGATGCAGTGCATTGCGCAGTGCACGTACATGGCCACCCAGGGCTGCATGACGGTACGGTTTCATCACAAACCCATTTGTTGGCCAGAAACTGTAACTCCAACTGGACCGCTCGCTTTGCGCAGGCTCAAGTCAATGTGGAGCTTAACAAGCGCGAGTACAACCCCACCAGCCAGCCCGTGACCTATGCCGACATGGAGCGTGTGTAGCTTGGGTACAATAGTGCAGCTGTGCCGCCGTCGAGGTCCTTTATTTCTTTCGTTTGAGGTTCACCATTTCCAATTGGCTCAATAAAACCTTGGTTCACATTCATGGTTGTTTCCACCATAAAACCTCGGTCCATTTTGCCCCAGCAAACAGCTATCTCCGCAGCTGGATAACCGTGGCCACGACCGACCGACGGGACGCAGATCGCCGCCATGGAGAACGAGCCGCAGAACGACGACGGCGCGACCGTGCAGGGCAAAGTCACGGGCATCATCTTCCCGCCGCCCGACATCCGCGCACTCGTGGACAAGACCGCGCAGTTCGTCGCGCGCAGCGGTCGCAGCTTCGAGCGCAAGATCGCGAGCGAGACGACGTCGACCGCGCGCTTCGCGTTCCTGAGCGAGAGTGATCCGTACCACGCGTACTATGAGCACAAGATCAGCGAGTTCATCGAACTTGCGAAGGCACCGAAAGCCGCCGAGCCGGAGAAAGAGGCAAGCGAGAAACCCGCGCAGGCGACGCCCGCCGGTGCGACCCCACAAGAGACACCCGAGGCAACGCCCGCGTCCGCGCTAGAGCCAGCGTCTGGTGATGTGGTCGTGGAGAAGAAAGCAGTGGAAGCGGTCACCGCGAAGGTGGCGAAGAAGATCCGCGAAAAGACGCTCGTGCCGCCGCCCGAGGAGAAGTTCAAGATCAAGCACCCGCATCTGAGCGCGCTGGACCAAGAGATCATGTACTTGACGGCGCAGTACACAGCGCTCAGCGGCAAGACATTCCTCGCTGGCCTTGCGACGCGCGAGCAGCGCAACCCACAGTTTGATTTCCTCAAGCCAACGCACGCGCTGTTCGCGTACTTTACGGTGCTGGTGGAAAGCTACGCGCTGGTGCTGGGGAAGAGTGAGGACCAGATGAAACGGTACGCGCTTTTGTTATGCATGAACAATATTCGGGATGGTTCGTTGGCTGATGCGATTCATTATGCTTCACATCGTTATAGAATAGAGGAAGGCATGGACCGCATGAAAGTGCTCGACCGGTGCGTGCACAAGCTCGAGTGGGCGCGTCAGGAACAGGAGAAGAAGGATCTGGAAGCAGCCGCGAGCGACGCCGAGCGTCTCGCTGTCTCACAGATTGACTGGCACGATTTCATTGTCGTCGAGACGATTACCTTCAACGACGAGGAAGAAGCCGCGGCGTTGGCAGCAGCTCAGGCCGAAGAGGCGAAACAATCGGATGATGAAGATATGGACATGGACATGGAAGACGACGACGACGACAACGACAAGCCCCAGATCAAGGTGGTGCAAAACTACGTCCCGCTTGCTTCAGCCCAGCCGGCGACCACTTCTGCGCAGTCGCTGCTCACTGTGGACGGCAAGACGGTGTCGTCTTCGGACGCGAACGAACACATGCGCATCCTCCTTATGAACCCCAAGTGGCGCGAAGAACAGCAGCGCCACTTGGAGAAGCAGAAGGAGAGCTCGTATGCGGCTGGTTCGGCGATTGCCGACTCGCTCAAGCGCTTTGCGAACAAGCGTGTCGATATCTTTTCGTCGTCTGCTGAAGAGGAGGCTCGCTTGCAAAAGGCTCACGATGCCCCAACACTGACCGTGCCCATTCCTGGCCGAGATGAGGAGGAAGATGAGCGCAAACAGGCAGAAACCAGTGCGCCAGTCGCCCCTCCACCGTCTCAGTTTCCCCCTGGTGCTGGGTTTGTTCCTGGTGGAATGCCCCTTGGCTTCCAGCCCCCTGGAGCACCAGGCTTCCCACCCGGAATGCCGCCGCCTGGATTGGCACCGCCAGGCATGGGACCCCCAGGAATGCCGCCGATGGGCTTTTCCGCGGGTGGTCCTCCAGGCATGGGTGGTGCGTTTGGTCCAGGTCGCGCGATGTTTCCGCCTGGAGTTGGTCCACCCATGGGACCATCAGGCACAGCGCCAGGCCCGCCAGGCACTTCTCCTATGGGATTTGCTCCACCAGGCATCATTCCCCCTGGAGTTGACCCCGCGCAACAACCAGCTCCTGATAACGAGCCCGCCGCGAAGCGACAGCGAACTGAAGGCACCTCGCTGCTCACGGAGAGCGAGTTTGCGGCGTTGCATCCGGTGCGTCCTGGTAGTGTGGTGATATGTTTGGTGTTGCGGATGCTTACTTTGCGCTCTTCTCGTTGACTGTTTTAGGGCAATGTACGCCTCATGATCAAGGTGCCACATGATTCAGAGAACGAGCAGTGGAAGCTCAACGGGCAGACCATCACGATGGAGATCGACATTATGGCAACAATGAAGGCAATCAAAGAGAAGCTTTCGGTAAGAGCGACCAGCCTCCTGATGATATTCCAGCTTTGAAACTTCGAGAGCCAACGTCTTCGCTGTTCTTAGGATGAAGTCGGTGGCATGCCTGTCAATAAGCAGCAACTGAAGATTGCTGTTGGCTTCGTGAAGGACTCGCTGACGTGCGCTCACTACAACTTCGTGAACGGCACAGTTCTCGAGCTGAGTGCACGCCAGCGTGGCGGCCGGAGATAGTTATCCTACGGCAAGCTTGGCGCCTTGAAAAAAAGAAAAAGAGCTGCCGAATGCCACTTCACGCTGTCTCAGAACTATGATTGTTGATACTTAGGCCTCCAACTGCTCCTCTCGCGTATCGATCTCCTCAGCACACTTGACCATGTACTGCAGTTCGACAGCGAGATACTTCGTCGCCTCAAGATCCTTCTTCTCATCGTAGACGTCACCAATCTTGTTGATGATCTGGTCAATGTGAGCCGAGACCTCGCTGCGAATCTGGTCGAGTGCATCGATCGAGTCCGCTTCTTCCACACGTTCACTGCAGTTCCACACTCGGCTTTTAGTGTGGACGAAGAAATGCTCGAAACACAAATCCTTTCGCTCTCACGCACCGAATCTCCATGGTTTGCATCAGCAACTGGGGGTCCACTGCCGTGCTCGACGTCTCGCTCAATGCGTCAATGCCATGCAAGGCCAGCTACAATGGGTACACTCAAGAATTAGACTGTCAGCAAGCACACTCTTGCTGCCAACCCCGGCGTACCAAGTACTTGACTCGTGTGTTCGGAGTCTTGAGCATCTTGTACGCGTCATTGACGACGGCCGCGTTCATAGTCGAGAGCTCTTTTTCAAACTGCACAGGCAGGGACAAATCGCAATTAGCCGTGACAACGAGGACAATCAACGCCATCGCACGAACGCACCTCGGACTTCGAACCGTACAAATCAGGATGCAGACGCTTTTGCAGGTTCCAATAGGTCTGCTCCATCTTGCGTTGCTCCAAATTGAAGTTCTTTGGGCTGTTGAACAACGGACCCATGATGTCAGCCACTACGAATTTCAGCAACCTCCATCAACAAAACGCGCTGGCCGCACAGCTGAAAGAGCTCAAAGTAGTCGCAGTGCTGCCCATTGTGCAGCGGCTGGATGGCATCGCAGGACTTGCAGAAGAAGGAGCAGCAGTCGGTCGCGTGGTGGCAGTTCCAGCAGTTCTCTGTTGCACGAACAACACCGAAGTGAGTCGACCGACGATGCATGTGTGCCAGCGATTCTACTCGTGCAGTCACCCACTGTCCTCCTCCGCCACGGCAGCATTCCCAGCGAAGCGTCGCACGTACTGCTGCTGCTGCAGCAGCTGCAGCGGCGGCGGCGGCATGCGCGATGGTGTCGCACGCCGCATTGCGCGGTGCAGTGACGGCAACATCTTGGTGATCATCGTCGGCTCGGAGGTTTCTTCACGTCGGCTGCACCCGAGTTCTGGTCGGAAGGAGCTCGTCGCACCAGAGCTGAGAGGGGCACATTCGTGCGACATTCACTTAGATGTGACCAAAATATGCGACATGTGAAGACGAGAACAGCACAGACGAACATGAAAATGGCAAGCATGGTGCTGCTGCTTCGCTTCGGTTAGAGCTACGCTTCACGAAGCACGGGCGGCGGGAAGGAGAGCACGACCTTCTTTCCATTAAGAGTATCGCGCAGAAGCAAGTTCGCTCCACGGTGGAGATCGTACTTTCCGCCTCGGATGTGGAAGCCTCGTTGTTTGGCGTACGCCTCGCACAACGTGTAGGGTGACCATCCTGCACAGCAGCAGCACAGAGTCAGCCCTGCTCACTCAACTAGATCGTGAAAACAAAACGCACCTTCATCGTCCTCTTCGACCGGCTTGAGCTTGTAGATTTCGTGCATCGGAGGGTCGCAATTTTCTGCAATGAACCGAATCGCACTGAAGGGCTCGCGCGTCTGCGCAATCGGGAAGCTACCAAACAGGATCTGCAGCGCGACGGGTACATTGAGGCGAGGAAACACGACTCCTGGGCAATCGCACACGACGACTTTCTGCACCACGTCGCCGCAGCCTAGAAGCTCCGGGTGAGGGAAGAAGTGAGTCTGCAAATGCTTGGTATGGCCCGGCGTGGCAGACACGCTGACCAACTTGCGCTCAAAGAGCGCGTTCAGCAGCGAGCTCTTGCCGACGTTTGGCTCACCGACGAACCCAATTGTCAGCGTAGCCTCTTCTTCTTGACGAGCAACATCTCGAGCGGCGAGATCGATCGTTGTGCTCACGTCACCAATGAGACGAAGCAGTTGCGCGTTCATCTCGTCGCCCTCCTCTCGGTTGTACGGGAACACTGGGATTTCGTCGCCATACCTGTGTGCGATGAAGTCCTTCCACTCCAAAACACGATCGGCAGGCACAATATCTGCCTTTGTCAAGACAATAATGAGGCGCTTGGTCGGATGAGAGCTGCGAATGTACTGGATGAGCTGGTCACTGAGGTGGAGCACGGGGCAGCGAGCGTCTGCGAGATGGACGACCACATCCGACCGCTCAATCGTGCGCCACAACTGGCGCCACACTTCGATATTGCGCTCATACAGATTGCAGGGCAAATCGTGCTCGGCCTGCAGCGCCTCAATGCGATCAACCCATTCTTTGTACGCCGCGTCTTCTGTCTCGATCAGTTCTTCGGCATTCATGTCGTGGGACCACTGCGGCTTGACTAGAATCGGCAGTTGGTTGCCAGGCTCATGGATG
Source organism: Pythium pyrilobum (assembly GCA_023335905.1). Taxonomy (NCBI): domain Eukaryota; phylum Oomycota; class Peronosporomycetes; order Pythiales; family Pythiaceae; genus Pythium; species Pythium pyrilobum. Next base: position 6,555 of record JAADVV010000673.1, read on the forward strand.
CCATACTCGTAAAGGGCCTGTGAGTTCCCTCGATCGGCAGCATACACGAGAAGACGCGTCGCGTCTTTCTTCCGCGCCTCGATCACGCTCTTTGGTTCCAGGTTGAACACTGTGCGCAGATCGCCGCGACCGGTCTTTCCAACAATGACAGAAATGGTTAACGGCACTGCAGCTAGGAGCCAGCCAAGTCGAATAGCAGAACACATACCGCCACGGGTGCCGGGGCCTCACTCGGAACCTCTGCGCTAGGTGGCTCCTCGTCGCTGTCGGCACCTAGTTTCTGACGGTGGCGGTTGCGCTCCCGCTTCTCCTGGAGCTACAGTCGCGAAGACCACTCAGTGGAACAGCACACGCACACGTTGCGAACCTCCAACTCCAAATGGCCACACCTGTTGCTTCTTGGCCTTGCCGCTGAACGGCGTCTTGCGTGTCATCTTCGCCTGTGTATGGGTCAGCCAACCGACAGGCGTGAATGGGTCTGTGCCAAAATGTTCGTCGACTGCCAACCGTAATACATGTTGTGCTGATTATATTCTTACCCAGACTACTGACTTAACGGGGATATCACTTCCTCGGTGGCACAGCATTGGATGATCGCCGGAACGAGCTCGCATTCGACGACGTCGACGAGTTGATCGTGGGGGTGAACGTGCACGCGCGAAGCTCGCGCTCTTCGCGCATCTTTTGCAGCTTCGCTGTACGTTTGCGCATGTAGTCGGGGTCGTAGAGGCGGCTTGACACGTTCAGCACATCCGTCTTGGCCGAGAGCATGGACACCGAGGACGACGCCGAGTCACGCGAACACACAGACGAGCGGTTATTGATCTTCGGGATGAACGACAGATTGAAGCTCTCTTGGCGATCGCGGATGGCTCGGAGCTTGGCGTCACGAGACTTGTAATAGTCCGGCTGATACAACCGTGAGAATACGGCACCGCCGTCCGTGCGGACTGACGTCCGCGATTTTTGCGAGCCACACACCGAGCCTGCAAAGTTGGCACTGCGACGATGATCCAGCGGAGCGCGTAGTAGCGAAATGTTCTCCTTCGTCAAGGCAGCCACGCGAGTGCTTGCAGCCCGGCTGGACATCGTTGGACGAGGCGGAGCGCCCGAGTCAGACGAGAAGGAGGTATTCAGATCCGACGTGAAGCTTGACTGGCGGCGACGAAGCTCAGCATGGACGGCGTTATTCGATATGCGGCCACGCATGGACGTATCAAGCGGTGTCGCTTGTCCATCAAGCGAGTCAGTGTCATCGTCGGCATCGCGCGGGTTGAGGAGCAGCACAGCGGCCTGCAGGTCGCTGACTTGCTGGAGCAGCTCCTTCACGGACGGCAATACCGCTTGCGTGTCCTGGTCGTCGTCATCTTCGAAGAACAGCCTTCTCACTGGGATATCTGAGAGCGACCGCGACGTGCCGGCGCCGAGCGCTGGCGGCGGCGACACCTGCGGGCTAACGGCGAGCATTGCTCGACCGTCGATACTTCCTGCAAAATGGCATGAAGAAGGTTTTTCGTGGCAGTACCGTAGGGGACGGATTGAACTGCTTCAAAGCATCTATATTTGTAAATTGATGCAAATATCCTTCTATGTAGCGTATATGCGCGTAATTTTGCCCGCAACATTCGCGCTCCTGGCTTCCCCCAAGTGTTTGAATGAGCTGGCGGGGGATAAGCCGGAACAGGCGAGCGAGACCAAACACGAGATTGGCGCCGCAGGAAGCGAGGGAGGGATACACAGCGCGCGATGACCACACGCAGCAAGGAGGCGGGGCTACCCAAGGGGAAGCCGCAGGGCGGTGCGGTGGCGCCCACGACGGGTGCCGCGACCAGCTCCAGCGTGGCGTCCACGGCGACCTCAGGGAGCTCCTCAGGACCTAAGACCTCTCGAGTGAGCGACCGCAGCAAAACCACGACGACGGCGACGACCAGCAGCATGACGGGGGGCGCGAAGGCGAAGAGCTCCACTGGATTGACCAGTGGGGGTGCCACTTCCACGACCTTGGCGACGACCGCGCTCACCAGCACGACCTCTACCCCGCCGACGAACGTCAAGGGGACGCCCCCACAGTCCGCGAACGGTGAGACAGATCCGGCCCCACCGACGCTCACCAAGCAGAGCTCGATCAATTCGACGCCTTCCTCGACGGAGAATGTTTCGCAGGTCGACGCGTCGCGATGTGTCTTGTGTAGCGGTGAGATGGGCGACTCGCCGGATGAATTGATGACGTGCCTATGCTGTGGTGGCAGTTTCCACGCGCGGTGTGCGAATCTGCCGCAGACGCCAGAGGAAGGAGACCTCTTTTGTCGATGGGACTGCTTCTCTGCGTATCGCAAGAACCAAGGAGTGCCCCCGAAGACGCCTCTGGGCGACTTCTCGCGACTTGCTGCCCGAGTGCAGTCAATACTGGGCGACACGCCACGTCGCTCGGGGCCACCACCACCGCCACCACCGACACATCCGTCATTGCATCAAGGGCCAACCAGCAGTCGCGAGATCGACTCGCAGGCACGTATGCGTGAACGGGGAAAGCGCAACCTCCACTCATCGGGATCGCGGTCGCGCAGCCCCAGCCCACTTCACTCACGGCAGGTTGAAACCCCGCTCGGGGGGCGTCCAGCGAATGGCTACGGTGGTGGTGGTGGTGGTGGTGGCGGCGGTGGCCGTCGCTACCCAGATGAGATGCCGCCGCCTCGACGCCCCTCGCCCAGTGGCCGGTCGCCAGTGTCACGCCCTCTCAACCACCATCAGATCGACCTTACGAATGATGACGAGCACCCGCTGCCTCCTCGTTCACCGCGATCGCGAACGGGACGTTCTTCAGGACAATACGCAAGGGATGACGGTATGTACGACGACGGTGCTCAGCTCCGCACCAAACGCCCCAAGTACGTCTCGGAGACGGATCCGATGGGCAATGGCGTTGTCGGTTCGCGACGAGAATCGTACAATGCACAAGGACGAAGAATGCATGGGGCGTTCGAAAATGGTGCGAGTGGGAGTGATATCCCTCCGCACTACCCTGGCGGAGGACTCGCGCCTGCCTATGATGCCACGAAAGGTGACCACCCCCGCCAAGGCATGCTGCCGGCCAGTAGTATGGCTGACCATCGTACCCCACAGGCGGGCATCCCAGTATGCGGCCCGCCGATGCAGCCTGTTGGCCCGAGGTCATCCAGATTACCTTCGCTTGATAGTGAACACGGCACTCGGCCTGGCAGTGGGCGCAGCAGTCGAGGAAGCGGCGGTACTCGGTATGTGGAGCCAGCCGACGAGTACGAAGGAGCTGAAGTCTCACGGGCGCCACCGACTGGGTCCTCACGCAGTCGTCCATCATCTGCGGAGCATTTCGTTGAAGGAAGCAGTGGGCGCCGAGTACGCGCGCCCCTTGACGTGCCGCCGAGTTCTCGGCACGCGCAAGCCGCGATGCCGCCAGCCAAGTACAACATCCCGTGGCAGAATCCGGCGGCGTTCCCTCCGGGTCTGCGTGAGCGCTTCAACTGCACGCCGGACAACGTCAATGGCGTGTTTCGCATCGACCTCTCGCCTGTCTTCACCGACAAGACAATGCATTTGTACCAGTCCGAGATCGACTTTTTTTTCCGCTGCTTCGAATCGGCGGATGTGAGCTTGGTGGTCAAGGGCATGGCGAGTGAGTTGAACCAGTACATCTGGGCCTGGCCGTTCATCCTCGAGAGCTGCAGCAGCGAGACCCATTTCTCCTTTGACCATTTCCAGTTTCGGCACAAGCCGGGCCAAATGCCCGAACTCGAGTATGTCGGCGAGCTGCGTCTCTCCATGGCGGCCTACAACACGTACTTGGAGCGATACCTATCCGACAGCATGGCGAAGGAGGTCGTGGTACTTGAAAACCACCTCACGAAGAAGCCGATCACGCTGGTCGCTGCCGAAAATATCATTGCGCTCAACGATCTCGTCATCGCAGACCACTGCGCGCAACTGTACAACGACCTCATCAAGAGCTTCCAGTGGGACGTGTTTGCGGGCGGCATTCACTGCCTGCTCCAGTATTTGCCGCAGGCCAGCCGCCACAAGCGGTTCTCTAGTCCACTGCTTCACTTCAATTTCCCCGGCGCGCGAGGGCGGCTGCGCGACCCCGGCAACGGCACGACGGACCAGGCCTACCAGGTCCTTGTCGGATCGCTCGAGCTGGTGATCTTTGAGCGACTGGAGCCGAAAGACCGAGACGCCTTCCATCGTGTGTTGCGCTCCGCTGGGTACGATGCCGAAAAGAAGTCGATGCTGCTGGACTCTCATCTACGCGTGTTGCGGTACGTGCCCAGCTCATTGCAATGAGGGAGGCGGTGCTGCGTGCTGATAGGTGTGGTGTCTTCTGTAGTGATGCTGGTTTTGCGTGGTCGACAGTGCTTCTCAATGACGGCGAATTCGTCCATGTGAACAAGGGGCGTCTCCACTTTTGGCGCGTCGTCGAGCCTGAGATTGTACGTCGGTCGGCTGTGAACGCCCCGATCGTGAATGCCCCGTGCGTGTTCCTGTCGTGGGAGTGGGTCTACCAGGGCGTCTCCCAGCGCGGTATCTCCACGGAGTGCTGGGTACGTTGTTGCGACGTCGTTTCTCTTCTATGGGATGCTTACTCACCATCATCGTCTCCCGGTTGGTTTGCCCAGTTCGCCATGAAGAACGCCAGTCTGTGTACAGGCGGCTGGGCCTTCGATCCTCGCCGCGCGATCGTCGAGGCCGCCAAGTGTGGTGTCGCGATCGTCCGCACGGGCCAGTTTCTCAACTTGCTCTCTGGACCGAGCGCGCCGCCCGTGCTCATGGAACTCGCGTTCACGGGTCCGTCGCCGGCGACGATTGACCGCGACGTGATCACGCAGCGCCAGGAGCAAATGGTGCTGTTCCTCGAGTCCATCTTGCCGTGTATGGACGCGATCGTCGAGGAGGAGTTTGAGCTCGGACTGGTCAAGGACGACAGCGAGGACTTCCGCAAGGTCTTTGACGACGAGATCATGTGGAACATTATGGACACGGCGCTGAGTGCGCGGCTCCAGTTGCACGCCGAGTACGCGTGCGGTATCTGCGGGCTCGAGCTCACCAACATCTACAAGCAGTGTCTCGGCTGCACGGTCCACGCGCGCCGCAGCCGCCCGAACGTCGCGTACCAGGTCTTCCGCATCTGTCTGCGGTGCCACGCGCAGCCCGAGCACCACCACTTCAAGCCGCGCGCGCTCCACGGGTTCTACGACAAGCTCTGCAGCTCGGAGGGCCACACGGGGCTGCTCCCGGCGACGCGGCGGTACCAGGCCGAGCGCAGCTACTTCAAGTGCCGCTGCATGCCATACGTGCGGTGCGCCGACTGCGGCGGCTGCGAGTCGTGCTGCTGCCTGTGCCACACGCTGTTCCAGACGCGGTTCCGCTTCACGGCGCCAGGTACGTCCGCCGCCTCTCTCTCTCTCTCTCTCTCTCTCTCTGTGCCATGCGTGGACTCTGTGTCTGACCTGACGCGTGGATGTACGGTACGTACCCTGTAGAGCACCTCGCGCATCTGCGGTCCAACGTCATGGACGTCATCAAGCGCCACAAGCAGCAGCTCCCGCGGTGAGCTGGGCGGGCGGGTGTCGCATCCACTGCAGCGTGGACAACGAGGCTGGCGCCATCGGCCACCCGGGAGGTCTCGTCGCTTGCCGTGCCCATGGGCGGATACAGTTCGACTCTTGTACAGTATTCGATTTGACCACCCACCACCGAGAGGACGCGAGATGAACCACGAGAAAGCATGGAAGGTCTAACCCATTACTACACATGACGGTTCGTACGTACGTCCACGGCGGGAACAGCTTTCCGCCAGCGAGAAGAATGCGAATGGCACTGTGGTAGAGTTGATGTTGAAGCTGGGGTCTAAAATATCGATGGAATGTCACCGCTCGAGTCGACCAGGCGTTGCTGGCGTCACTCGCGGTTAAACCGGACGACTGGACGACAACGGCGGTTCCGCGCCCGTTCCAGCCACGTACGTTGAAGTTGCGCTTGCACTTGGTGGTTCTTCAAGCCGCTGGAGGGAAGATTCTCCTGTCGCGGGTTGGATCCAAGCACCCTCCACGAACCGATCGACCCCTCGGGCGTTAGACTCCAAGCCAGTCGGTCTGGGCCCACACCTAACCATCCCGGCACGTGATTCCGACTCCGAATCAGTCGCTCATGAAAAGTCCCGCAGGTGACGATAAGATCTCGACGTCCTCCCAGACTGAGGATCTGTGACGCGCCACACGTCAGTGCGGTTTTTAACCAATCAGAGAGCGCATTTTCGTCGACAACCCGTGTCGCGCGCGTGCGATTGGTCGCGAGTCGCTCCGATTGGTCGACGTAGTACGTCGTTTTCGTGGAGGGGTTTGGTTCCACCTGAGTCGTGCGCCAGTTCTGCCGGTCGCTCGCTGGCTTCACCACACGCCATCCCCTCCTCTCCTTCGGCTCCCCTCCTCTCTTTTTCGGTCGGTGGCTACTGCCTGCCTGCGCGCCTGTCATTCCACGGGGAGCGAGAGATCCGGCGCGCGTTCCATGTCGCCGCGTCGTCCGTCGGCTGGATCTCCTCACAACTCGCCTTTAGCTCCCGACAGCCGAGGGGTCTAAAGTCCAACCGGTCGGCCACACTGCAACCGTCGCGACCGGCCTCCTCCGACGCGCCCGACGTCATTCCCA
>JAADVV010000674.1:0-13221 GCA_023335905.1 Pythium pyrilobum
CGCGGAGAGCAGTGAGCTCACTCTCCAGCTCCGACATGCGGCTCGACTGCTCGCCGAACTGCTCCTCCGCAGCAGACTTGCTCGACACCAGCTCCGACACCTGCTCCTCCAGCGCAGCCTTCGCCTCTTCCAACGCAGCCTCAACACATACAAATCAGCTACCTCACCAGTCATCAAGACGAACAACGCTGCACAAACCTTTGTCCTTGCATGGATGTCGGCTCCATGCTCGACGAGCAGCGTCATGGTACGTATATCACCGCTCCACGCGTCAAGTCAGATCGCCGATTCTCCGCTCTGAGCCAAAGCCGAGGTTACGAACATCAGTCGGACTCAATACAAACCGATTGCTCGAAGTCCGAAGAGCTCGTGGTACTTTCACGTACGCCACCCGCTGCATCGACTCTCCCACCTCGGTCCAGCAGAAACGTCACTGCATCGGCCTTTCCTTGAGATGCACTGAAGGGGAGTGTCGTCAATCCCTCCTGTCGTTCATTACAGTTTCGCAAGCGTGTCAACATTCAAAGCAAGGTCAGCGGAAGCCCTCAGCGGCAGGATGCAGGGACCTTTGTGAGGGTATCCAAGTCAGCGCCATGTTCGATGGGCAATGACATGGTGGAAATGTCTCCGCTCCTTGCTGCGACGTGGAGGGCCGTGAATCCGCTCTTTGTAGACGTCATATTCACAAGATCGGTAATGTTTACCAAACAGCCAACACGGCGTCGGTCCATGACTTCAAGACAGCCTCCCAAATATCGTACACGATTCGTAGCATCGACCGCGAGGCCCTGGTCGAGAAGGTACTTGACAGCTTCTGCCTTGCCATACCAGGCTCTCCAAAATAGTGCCGAGCGTCCACCCTACCGCACGCCAAATCAGCGCCTCGTCGCGGTGAATCCAGCAGAATGAGTTCTTGACGACAAACCTCGTCACACGCTTGGGCATCTGCACCATGTTGGATGAGCAGCGCCATGGTGGGGATGTCGCCCTCTTTTCCACGCGGTACTGTATGTAGAGGCGTCGCTCCGACTAAACCATACACAGAGTCACAGAGATGACATGAGCCTCAAAGGCGCTTCTCGCATTCACGGAGCGGGTGGCCGTGTTGATTATACAACTTGTTTTGTTCCTAACCTTGTTGCCCCGCCTCACTCGGACGCCTTGGGTATCCTCGTCGACTGCATGCGAGTCGAGCTTCTGACCAACGCCAATTCCAATCTGGAAGACACCCAGTGTTACTTGCTCGTGAGCACGATGGTCACGAAGCGCTTGGGCGGCGACTCGGCATCCAACGGCACGTCGATCGGCTCGCACTGGAAGTTCTGCGTCGCGTCTTCGTCGACGAAATCGCGAAGGGAGACCTCGCCACCGCCAAGTTGCCTGCCAGACAAGCAACACATCCACACGCAGCCACCGTCAGCCAATTGGATAGAGACCAAATCCCATACAAAAAGCAACCGAGACTGTAGTACTCACTTGATCCCTCCGATCAAACGTCTGCGGCGCATCACGCGCACCACGAGGCGACACTCGCGCAGCATCTCCACCGACGCGACCGACTTCACCACTGTCACCACGGATCGCCACGACGGAGAACTCGAGCTGTCCGCGTTCGTGGGCGTCGAGCCGCTCGCGATCGGCGACTGCGACTTGGCTCCATAGAACAGATCCCACGAGCAAAACGTCTATTGCCAATCCCAGTCGGTGAGGCCCATGACTGAGTCCACGCACAGACTCAGTTGGAGCCTCGACGACGATTTCGACGAGTCTTTCTTCGCTATCAACGACGACGACGATGGCGATGACGCACTCGTAGGTGAGACCGACGGGCTCGACTCGGTCGAGTCGAACTGCTTCCAGCATGACGGAGGCGACGCGCACCGCGTGATCTTGTCTTTCAGCATCGCGATCTCGTGCGCGTGGGCCCACACGTACTCGCCCTTGGCCGTCACCGCACACTCGAGGTTTGTCAACGCGGAGATCTGGAGCTCATCCAGGCTGTCGTCGTACACCTTGAGTAGGTCACGCAACAGCGCCATGGACGCGCCCGGAGAGAGCCTGCCGGCTCGCGAGTCATGGCTATTCGCTGTGGTCGCCAGATCGAGCTTGTCAATCAAATTGTGGACCTGTTGGGCTTGCTTCACGCTGTCAGCGAACCCTGTGAATATATATATATATATATATATATATATATGCATACAGAGGTGTCAAGAAGAAGTCTCCCCGCCAGCTTCTCCACGAGTTGGACCGACCTGACGTCGCGGCGTCGATCACCTTCTTCACGAGCGGCAACGAAATCGCAGTCGCAACTACAGTCGCGCATACCGAGAGCCCCTCCTACGTGTAATAGTGGAGGCACGAATCAGTGCGTCAATCGTATGATGAACGTTCGATTTCCCAAACATCCACTCACCTTGAGGATGCCTCCATGCTTGGCCAAAAACGCAGGACCCACACGAATCTCCATCGGCTCGTGGTAGCACCGTCCAGACAAGTCACTTGACACGCGCAGCACGGCCTTGCTCTCCTCTGGAAGATACTGTAACGACCACAGCGCAGGGAACTGACGTGGTGCGTCACCAGCGATCGCCAGCTTCTGCAACACCTCCAGCTTCTCACGAACGAGCTGGTTCATCTGCAGCTGCTGGAACGAAGCAATGTCGTTCCACGTCTTCTGGATGTACCACATCAGATCTGGAGGCGCCCACGGCATCTTCTCGCGCACGGTCGACTCGTCCTTGCCAAGCGCAATCAAGTCGGTGATGGCTTTCACGACGGGCTCCACAGCATGACGACGCTCGTTTGTTCTGCTGTCAGCGACCTTGTGGACGATGTAGCGCCACACTGCCTCTCCCTGGTATCCGTCGAGGACCTTCTCCATCTTCATCAGATAGAAGCGCATCGTGTGCCAGCTCACCTCGGCGGTATCTCCACTCACTTCGATACGAATCACATCCATCGCAGAGTTAGACGCAATCAGCGTGATGCTGGACGCGAACTCGTTGCACTTGGCCTCGATGCAAGACCCAAGAATGTTTCGTTCGAGAACTGACGATTGGCTCTGGACCGCGAACTGTTCGAAGATGGTCTCCGATACTTCGCCCGATAGTTCATACTCCCAACACCATCGCGAAGCCTGAAAGTTGTCACAAACGGACTTCTGCGGGAAGAGCGACCGCGAGCTTGCCTGGCGAGTTGCCTTCCAGTACGCTGGCACGATGAGATCCGACGTGGGCTTCATCACTCCATCGTCGGCAGGGTACGCCAACTGGAAGTGCTGCAGCAAAGTCTTGAACGCGTGCATGAGCTCCAAATCCATGTCTCTCCACAGCTGAAACTCGGTCAAAACCTCGTGCGTCACGCGTCCGTCTCGTGGCCAATCCCCGCCCGTCTTGCTGAAGAAGTCGTGTCGAATGACTTCGCGCACCACATCGATGACCAGCATCGGGTCCACGATCACGAAGTCTTTCAACGCACCGGCATCGTCATGTTCATACCAAAGCACATCGCCCAGATCGCACAGCGTGCGTAGAATCTGCTCGCACTCTTCACGCAGGAGCGACTTCACCTCTCGCACCAACTCTCTGCGGAGCGTCGTGAACCGAACCATCGACCGATCGATTCGATCCTCGCCGGTGCTCGCTATCCGTGCGGCTTGCCGTCTCTTCAAGACCGCCTGAAAGACGGCCGTGTACTTCGTCCCCATCGGAAACCCGAGTTCTCGTGATGCGATTGCGATGTGTAACGAGCTTCGAGCCTTTGCAACTGACGCCAAGCTTTTGCTGCTTACTGCAAGCCGATCGTGCAGTGAGATATTGGGGACGCCCACGGTCGCTGGCTCACCTCGGCTCATTGCCCGCCGAGGTTGCTGAAACGACTTTTTCCACACTTCGAGCCGGTCCTCCATGTCGTCCCACACTTCTCCGATCGAGTCTTCACAGGCGAGAAGGTCTTCTTTCGTACCGACCACAAGAAACTGAGCGTCGGGCTGGTGCGCAAAGATCGTGCGCACCCATTTGAACACATTCACCCGCAGGAATCGATCCAGCGATGCCTGCCGTGCTCGCTCAGATAAAACCGAACTGTCGAGCAGTTGTTTCGCGTACGCCGACAAGTCCACAGCAACTACGTAAAGTGTCCGACGCGAGAAGAACAGCGAGTGTACGACTTGGTACAAGTCCTGTCCCGCAAAGTCCCAGAACATAGCTTCCAAACGGGCAGGCGAGTCGTGGCCATCGCGTACTTCCGCGTCCACCGCGGAATCGAATACGCACGGCACAAGGTCGATGCCGATCGTTCGATCCTTCAGTTCTGTGACGGACGGTCGCTTCGCCTTGAAGGACCTCACGAGGCTCGTTTTGCCCCACTCGCTTGGACCAACGACACAGATCTTGCATCGGAGCACGAGCTCGCTAGCATCAGACTGTGTAGCGTCTTCGAGATACGTCTTCACCGAAGCTTCTCCGCGCCTGATGACCTCAATCGGAACTTGTGTAGTCGCTTTGCCCGTCTCCATGTAATCGGCTGCCCAGTGACTGGTACACGTGCAGAGACCAGTGAGCCACTGACGGCGCGCCTCACGCGCAGCCACGGTCCGTGACTCTTGCTCGCGCATGTCAGCCTCAAGAATCTGGAGATGGTACCGTTCTTGCCACTCGACTCCGCTGCTGCACAACAGAAGCACATTTTTGTATGCGGTGTCTCGATCACGGTGCTGGATCGCCAGTGAGAGAGGCGTTTCCCATTTGCCATCGATCTGTCGTGGATGTAAACGTCCATACAAGTCAGCGTCCAATTTTACGGACTCCCTGCTTTCGTCACGGATCATCTACCTTGGCGACGGTGTTCGTCTTCACACCCAGACCGATGACGTAATTCGTGGCATCAAAACCTCCATTGTCGATCCAACACTCGGTAGCACGGTGCAAAATCCCGACCCCATCCTGCGCAAGTGGTCAGCAGCATTAGAACCACGACACGTCTGGGCTGGATGAACGAAATCATAGGTTGCACCTTTGACAAAGCATGGATATTTGCACCATGCTCGATAAGAAACTGCATCGTAGGGATGTGACCGGTCCATGCAGCTACATGCAGCGGTGTTTTTCCGTCCTGATAGCGGTATTGAAACAAAAAATAATATTAATCAGAAGAGTAACCACGAGTGCTGACGTGTTCAGCCGACGTACATCATTGGCGATGTCGACAGGAACGCCTCGATCCAGGAAATACTTGATAGCCTCAGGGCGGCGCGAAAATGCTGCGGAATGGACTGCAGTCGACCCGTTCTAGTCGCCACCACGCCGTGAGAGGAAACAAGAGCGTGGTGAGACCTCGAAAGAGCCAAGACTTAGCGTGCCAAATACCTTCGTTCTTCTGTGGATGTCAGCACCGCGCTCCACGAGCAGTGCTATGATACTCAGATCGCCGCTCTCTGCAGCGCGCATAGTTGCCGTCTCTCCATCCTACGTCGAATTCGGAATTCACCACGTCAGCACTGGTTGGCGCTGTAAACTGTACCATCTCGCTGGTCTGAACACTGCAGCAACGCATTACCTCGTCCGGCGCATCGATCTGGACACCTTGATCAAGCAGGTACTGCACCGCATCGGCTTTTCCGATACTTGCACTGAAGCTAACTGCAGTCATTCCGGCCTATATTTTGGTACAACACGATGGTTAAATACACCAGATACAAACCATGAACAGCATGTTCTTGGCAACAAAATGGGGGCACCGTCGTCACTGCGTGGATGCTCGCACCACGCTCAATGAGCACGGTCATGGTCGGAACGTCCCCACTTTTTGCAGCGAGATGGAGTGCTGTATGTCCGTACTTTTCGTAATATCCGATTCCGACACCACGGTTAGAGCGATAGTAGCAGTGCCAGCAGAGCATTAACTTACGTCATTCGTTGCATGGACGTCAAGGCCTCGATCGAGCAGAAACTCGGCAGCTTGAGCTCTCCCCTCCCAAGCGCTGAGATGGAGAGCAGACCGCCCGTCCTATCCGCCAGCATCGATCGGACTCAGCATCTTTGTTACAGTCATTGCCGCAGAGAAATGTACCATAGACCTTGTCGCAGGCGTGCTCATCTGCACCATGGCCCAAGAGCAGAGTCATGGTGGTGACATCACCGGCGGAGGCAGCCGCGTGAAACGGAGACCGGCCGTTCTGAGTTGCCAAGCGTGGGCAACGACAACTGCGTCAGACCGAGGTCTATCACGCTCCCTCCGTAAACGTGTTGGCTTAACCTCATCCACGACATCCAAGGCCACGCCTTGCTCGAGCAGGAACTTGATTGCATCAGTGTTGCCACACGAAGCACTCGACCACAGCGCAGAACGCCCGAGCTAATGCCGCAAGTGGCCAGAACAAACGAGCGTTCACAGATCACACGGCAGCTCGAATCCGTAGACAGCTCTGTGCCAGCCACAACGCGATAATAGCACGTACATTTGAGACCGCATGGACGTCCGCACCATTCTCCACCAGAAGCGCCATGGTGGGGACGTCACCACTTGTTGCTGCAGCATGCAGAGGCGTGCTCCCGATCTGCAGCGCGAAAGTAAGTCACCACACCCGAGCCGCCGGCACAGCGCGTTGTGCAGTACCTCGTCGCGCGCATCCACCGCCGCGCCTGCCTCCATCAGACAGCGCGCGACCTCCGCGTGTCCTCTCCAGCACGCCACAGCCAGTGGCGTGCAGAAATTCTACCCGACCAGCACCACACAAAGAACCGATGAGCTTCCCTGCATTCTGCGTATTAACGTTACCGCGTCCCTTTCCTCCTACGCGTGAACGCACATCGTCCACCTCCTCCACGTCGCCGCCCGCCGCGAGCAGCGTCCGCACGCGCGCCAGATCGCCGCGCGTGCACGCTTCGTGCAGCGTCAGGGTCTCCTCCTTCCTTCCCCTCCTCCTCCTCCCTCTCCTCCTCCTTCTCCGCACGCGGCGGCGCTAGCTCCGCTGTGCTCTCCCCCATACTGTCGGCTCTGTGTGTCGTCTGGGCTGAGGAGGAAATCGCCGGTCGACTGGGGAACGATGGATCCTTCGCTTCCCACACGATACAGTTTGTACCGCCTCAAAGCACCGATTCACTGAAATCCTTTCATGAAGGTAATTGATTAGACCAACATACAAATAATGTTTCTTCGGGCATTTGAAAACTATCAATTGACAAATTATTACAGGTAGTCGTTTTTCACGCGGTGCTTAGAGGCGCTCCAGACTGAACTGTCAGAATAAGCCGCAAAAACTGAGTTGGGGATCTCATTTGTTCCCACCAAACGATTCCGAAACAAGGTGCAAAACCACGTCGAGGCAGGGTACCCAAAACGACAAATTCAGGTGGGCAAACCACCCAATTTGCTTTGGCAACGCTGTGCGAGGCCTTGCACCCTGTTTTGAAAATGGAAGTGGACCCATAATAGTCCGCGACGCCGGGGACTTGCGCTCTGCCTTTCCATGTAGTCTTCGCCTTGTGATCCACGAGTATGGATTGCGGACGGCATTTCGGCGAACGACAAGCTGGCCATGAGCCGCATTATACCGACGAACAATGCTTCGCCTTCGTGAGCTTGACGGCCACGTAGCGCCTTGGCGGTGTCTCTCCGTCCAGCGGCACGCAAACGTCTTTGCACTGGAAGCGTCGCTTGGCATCGTCGTCGACAACGTCGCGAAGCGCCACTTCGCCATGCCCAATGTCCCTGTAGAGCCACACATACCGTTAACCTTGTCCAGACCAGCAACAAGACTTCAGCGAGAACTCACTGGATCCACCCGCAGCAGAGCACGCGGCGCTTCACGTGCACGACCAGTCGACACTTGAGCAGGTCCTCCACTGACCTGATCGACAGAACATCCGGGTTCGTACCCTGCCACACCGGCGGACTCGAGCTGTCTGCGTTCTGTGACGTCGAGCCTGTCGCGATCGGCAAGTGCGTGTCGGCTCCGAGGTACAATTCCCACGTGCAGAACGTCTTGTGCCATTCCCAGTCGCTAAGACCCACCACCGAGTGCACGGAGAGGCTCAGTTGGGGGAACTTATTCCAGCTCGATGGAGACACTGTGAGCGGCGTGATCCTCATCTTGTCCTTGAGCATCGCGATCTCGTCCCTATGGGCCCACACATATCCGCTTTCCGTCATCGCACATTCGAGGTTTGTGACCTCGGAGAGTAGGAGCTCGTCGGGGTACTTGTAATGCACCTTGAGCAGGTCGCGCAGCAACGCCGTGGACGCGTGGGGGGAAACTTGCTGGCTCGCGAGTCATAGCTGTTGGATGACCTGGAGATATGTAGCTTGCGGATCAGCTCTTGCAACTGTTTGGCGTCGTTGACGTGGGCCCTCAAGCCTGTGTGCGAACACGAGAATCGTGAATTCAACCAACCGACCGCGATCTGATCCATCAGTCCCGCCACCGACCTGATACGGCGACGTCAATGACCTTGTCCACCAGCGGGAGGTGGACCGCCCTGGATGCCACGTTCGCGCACACCGACAGTCCCTCCTTGTTCGTGCAAAACAGTGTAGGATCAGCATGGAACTCACACGTAAAAATCCACGGTGTGTTTTTATGCAGTACTCACCGTCAGGGCGTCTCCGTAGTCGTCCAAGAAGGCTGGACCCAGGTGGATCTCCATCGGCTCGTGGTAGCACTGGCCAGACAAGTCACTTGGCAAACGCAGTACAGCCTTCTTCTGCTCCGGGAGGTACAGCAATGACCACAGCGCGGGGAACTGGCGTGGTGCGTCGCGCGCGATCGCTAGCTTCTCCAACACCTCCACCTTCGCTTTGATGAGCCGATTCATTTGCTGCTGCTGAAAGGCGCCAATGTCGTTCCACGATTTGTTGATGTACCACATTAGATCCGGCGGCGCCCACGGCTTGTTCGCTCGCCCAATCGACGCGTCGTCGTTCATCGCAATCGCGTTCGTGACTTCATTCGCGACTTGGTCCACGTCATCACGATCCTTGCTTATTGTGCCGTCCGGGTTCTTTTGAACGATGTAGCGCCGCACCTCCTCTCCCTTGTAACTCTCGAGGACCTTCTCGAGCTTCATGAGGTAGAACCGCATGATATGCCAGCTCACCTCCGAACTGTTCCCACTCACTTCGATTCTGATGACGTCCATCAATGAGTTGGATACGACGAGCACGATGACGGACGTAGCCTTATCGGACTTGGCCTCGATGCAGCACCCTCGGATCGTTCGTTCAAAAACCGATGTGTGGCTTTGCACCGCGTACTGTTAAAAAATGGTCTCCGAGATGTCGCCAGACACTTCGTACTCCCAGCACCAGTGCGAAGTCACGGCATCGCAACGCACAGAGTTTCGTGGTACAAGCGACAGGGAGCTCCCCTGTGGTGTGGCCTTCCAGTACGCTGGTACGATGATATCGGACGTCGGTTTCATCTTGTCGGTGACCGTCGGGTACGCCAATTGGAAGTGCTGCAGCAGAGATTTGAACGCGGCCAACAGATCCGAGTCCATGTCCTTCCACAGTCTGAATCCAGTCAGCATATCGTGCGTCACGCGGCCATCGCGTGGCCATTTACCACCCGTCTTGCTTGCGATGTCGTGGCTGATGACCTCACGTACGATGTCAATCACGAGCATTGGGTCGAGAATAATGGAGCCCTTCAACACGCCAACGTCTCCATGTTCATACCAAAGCACGTCGCCCAAATCACTCAGCGTGCGCAGGATCTGCTCGCACTCTTCGTTGTTCGGCCCGTCGATCTCTTGCACCAGGTCTATGCGCAATGTCGTCGACGGAATGATCAACCGTTCGATTCTCTTCTCCGCATCAATAGGAACTCGAGTAGTTTCGCGTCACCGCATCACGGCCTTATAGACCTGCGTGTACTTCTTCCACATGGGGAACCCGAGCTCTCTCGATGTGATCGCTTCCTGCAGCGCGTTGCGAGCGTCCGCGACCAAAGATGGGCTGGTGCAGCTCACAACTAGCGAACGGCGCAACGAGATATCGGGGACTTTCCATCACCAGCGACCGCTCGTTGATTGAAAGTCCTCTTCCACTCCTCCAGACGGCCTTCCATGTCTCGCCATACCTTTTTAGTGTCATCAGTGGAAACCAGATCAGCTTTGGTGCCGAAAACGACGAACTGAGCGTCTGGCTGGTGCGCGAATATCGTGCGCACCCAACGGAACACATTCACCCCCAAGAACCGATCCAGGATCGTTTTACGTTCTCGGTCCGGTTTCCTTGGAGTACTGCTCAGCTTCTTATGATACGCGCTCAAGTCGACAGCCACCACGTACAGCGTCCGGCGCGAGTAAAACAGCGAGTGCACGACCTGGTAGACGTCCTGACCGGCGAAATCCCAGAAGGTGGCTTCTAGTCGAGCCGCTCGACCACCATCTCTGCCAACGTCTTGGTCCGTGGGCTCAAAACCACAAGGCACGAGGTCGACGCCAATCGTCCGGTCCTTCAACGCCGTGAGCGACGGCTTTTGCGTCGTCAGCGACTGGACGAGACTTGTCTTTCCCCACTCGCTTGGACCGACCACACAGATCTTGCATCGGTGCGTCAGTTCATGGGCGTCAGATCGTGCAGCGTCCGCTAGGTACGTCTTCACGGACTCTTCACCGCGCTCAGTCACTTCTCGAGGGACTTGCGTGGTGGTGTTTCCCGTCTTCGCGTATTCGGCTGCCCAGTGACTGACACACGTGAAAAGCGCTCTGAACCAACAGCAAGCCGTTTCGCGTCTATCGTCGTTGATAGGGGCGATCTGGAGTGAGTAGCGCTTCAGAATCTGGCGCTGGTAGGGTTCCTGCAACTCGGCACCGTGATTGCACAGCGCAAACGCCATCTTGAGCGACATTATCGAGATCCAGATGCTGAATTGCCAGCGAAAGTGGTGTATCACGCTCGCCATTGATCTATTGACAATGACAGCAAGTTGTCAGCATCAACCAGTGCGTTGGGTGGGCTTCATCAGATGACTCACCTCTCTAACAATATCGATCTTGACCCAACACTCGAGGACGTAAGTCAGTACATCCAGACCCGCGCTTTTGTCAACGCACTTCGCAACGCAATGGAGTACGCCTTGGCCATTCTAACGGTGTCACAGGAATCTGCGTCAACGTCACCGACTCTGGGCAAGCAAGACAATTAGACCGCGTACCTTTGACACAGCATGAATGTCCGCTTCATGTTCGGCGAGCCACACCAAAGCGTTGCGACGACCATACTTTGCAGCAGCCATGATCGCAGTTTCTCCGATCTACAGTACATAGATCAGCATCAGCACGATTCAACAGCAAACCAAACTGACACTACAATTGTAGAAGAAGAACCAACCTCGTTCACTCCATCGACCTGTACGCGTCGTTGCAGCAAATATTGCACAGCATCCGCTTCACCGCCGATTGCACTGTAATGGAGCGTCGTTGACCCATCCTGGGACAAACAAAAGCGCCACAAAATACGAAATCAACCGAACAACAAGCCAGCAGAGACTACACACGCGCACCTTCGTCCGAGCATGAACATCCGCACCATGCTTCACGAGTAAAGCCATGATGCGGACGTCGCCGACACGTGCCGCAGAGTGAAGTGGTGTCTCCCCATCCTGACGGTAGTTGAGTACGTCCCGATCAGACAAACACCAAAAGCTAACCCGCAGAACATCCCAGCAAAGCCGTACTGTATCTACAACATCAGCCTTGACGCCTTGGTCGAGCAAGTACTCAGCAGCGTCTGCCTTCCCTTCGTGCGCGCTACCGTGCAGTGTCGTCTTCCCATACTAAGCATCGGAACCACATAAAAACATACGTCAGTCACATCCACGCAGACGTAGCCACCATGAATGCAGATCTAATGTGAGCACCTTCGTGCGAGCGTGCACGTCCGCACCATGCTTCACGAGTAGAGCCATGATACGGACTTCACCAATATCTGCAGCGGCATGAAGAGGTGTCTCTCCATACTAGAGTTAGCCGAACACCATAGCGATTAGACATATCACAAACCATCCGAGTGACCTACACACACGCTCCATGCAACTCACGTCACCCGCAACATCAACTCTGGCTCCTTGGTCGAGCAAATACTGCACAGCGTCTGCCTTCCAGTTGTGTACGTTGCAATGCAGTGCTGTCATTCCAAACTACACATCGCAACCGCCAACAGCATTAATAGTCTCACATCCACGCAGAGTTCACCTCCAAGAATGCATACAATGTGAGCACCTTCGTGCGAGCGTGCACGTCCGCACCATGCTTCACGAGTAAATCCATGATGCGGACGTCGCCGACACGTGCAGCAGCGTGAAGAGGCGTCTCTGCACACTAACCGTGGTTCAAGGTCTCACGATCAGACAAACGACGAAAGCCAACCCGCACGACATCCAAGCAAGCCGTACGTCATCCGAAACACCAGCCTTGACGCCGTGTTTGAGTAAGAACTGCACCGCTTCTTCATTCCCTACGTGTGCGTTGCTGTCTTTCCATTCTACATACCGGAACCAGATACGTCAGTCACATCCACGCAGACTTGTGACCTGCGGACTGAGATCACCTTTGTGTGAGCGTGCACGTCCGCACCATGCTTTACAAGTAGAGCCATGATGCGGACGTCGCCGACACGTGCTGCAGCATGAAGAGCCGTCTCTCCAACCTGACGGTAGCCCAAGACCTCGCGATTAGCCAAACGACCAAACCCACCTTCACATCAAAACAAACGGTCTTGGTAACGTACATCACACGCAACTTCAGCCTTGACGCCTCGGTCGAGCACGTACTGCACAGCGTCTGCCTTCCCTTCGTGTGCGCTGTAGTGCAGTGTGGTCTGCCCATACTATAGTATACATCAGAACAACATACACGTACGTCAGTCACATCCACGCAGACTTCTGACCTGCGGATTAAGATCAAATGTGACACCTTCATACGAGCGTGCACGTCCGCACCATGCTTTACAAGTAGAGCCATGATGCGGACGTCGCCGACACGTGCTGCAGCATGAAGAGCCGTCTCTCCATCCTGACGGCAGTTGAAGAATTTGCGATTAGACAAACCACCAAAGCCAACCCGCGGATACAAGCAAAGCGTACTCTATCCGCAATGTCAGCTTTGACTCCTTGGTCGATCAAGTACTGCACATCGTCTGCCTTCACTTCGTGTGCGCTGTAGTGCAGCGACGTCTTCCCATTCTACACATCGAAACCACATACACCAGTCACATCCA
>JAADVV010000675.1:0-13221 GCA_023335905.1 Pythium pyrilobum
CAAACACCTGACCTGACACCTACAAAATACACTATTGTATTAAAATATGTTGTATCGATTTTAGACCTGAGGCGATTCTCGGGCGATTCGGCTCGCGTGATTGATTGGAGCGGGCTCGGAAATTTTGAGTAGAACTCACAATGTTAACCTGTAGTATATAATACTATCATGGGACAGGCCGCCTGCTTCAATCTCTGCCAAGTCCGTTCGGCTCGGACGGACTTGCGCGCATACACATTAATCTGTCTTCTCGGCTTGCCTCGGGACTCCGCGTCCTCTCCTCTCCCCACCCCCTCTCCTCCTCACCTATCCAGAATGTTGGTCACCAAGTTGCCTTTTCGTGAGTGAACAGAAGAGGAGGTCCCAATCTTTTTTATTGCACAACACACACTTCGCTGCGGCTCTGGCTGGGCTTGTACCCTCGCGCGAGCACGCGCGCAAACTCCTGCTCTCCCCCTCCTGCTCTCGCTCCTCCTACGCCAGCTCCGGTCCCTCCTCCTCCCTGTGGCTGCGCCGCGGCGGCCTCGTCCTCCTTCGCGTGGGCCGCTCCTCGATCGAAGTTGACCTCGAACACGGCGCCCACGGGCCGGTGGTCGGACGTCCGAAAGTGCATGTGGCTACGGTAACTCAGCAGCTCCACGTCGTGCGGCTTCTCGTTCGACAGGTAGAGCACGCGGTCGGTCCACGACGGGATGCGCTGCTTCGGGCCCGAGTCGTACACGTCGCTGTGCCTGTCCAACTTGTAGGTCGGCCGAAAGTGGAGCGGGCCCTCCCGGAAGTGGGCAAACACGTTGCCCTTGTGCATCTCGCGCTGCAGCTGGTCGTTGAAGCGCAGCACGGCGTGCTGGTTGTGGAGCAGCAGCAGGTCGATCATGCGCCGCGTGCCGTTGACGCGGTAGTTGAGGTCGCCGAACCAGAAGACGCGGTCAAAGCACTCGGCCACGGCGAGCTTGCGCCGCCGGAACGAGCTCGTCGAGCCGGAGGTCCCTGTGGCGCTGCTGCTGCTGCCTGCGGCGAGCGAGGAGGACGCTCCGCTTGAGGAGAAGCGGCTCGTCGTGGTCTTGCCGAGCCCGTGCAGCGGCGAGACCGACGGGTCGCGCAGCGGGAAGAGCCTGAGCTCCTGGTTGATGCGGTGGAAGTTGGCGTTGCGCTTGGCCACGTTGTGCTGATGCGCGTCAAAGTGGCAGTTGACGAACGCAAAGCTGGTGGCGCCGACCGAGAACGCGACGCCCACGCCGCCCTTGTTGCCGAGCTGGTTGCCGAGCCCCGTGGCCACGGCGTCCGACTGGATGTGCTGCACGAACGGCAGCACGCTCTCGTGGACGAATACGGCGTTGTGGATCGCGGTCAGCGCGTGGGCCGCGACCAACACGTACTCGTCGCCGAGCG
The DNA here is from genome assembly GCA_023335905.1 of Pythium pyrilobum. Classification (NCBI taxonomy): domain Eukaryota; phylum Oomycota; class Peronosporomycetes; order Pythiales; family Pythiaceae; genus Pythium; species Pythium pyrilobum. Next base: position 1,390 of record JAADVV010000675.1, read on the forward strand.
TCTCCTTGAGCTGGTCCTCCCACTGCTTCTTGGACGTGAACACGACGCTCTTGGCGATCGAGTTGACGCACTCCTCCGTGCCCACGGCCACGATGTGGTACCGGTTCGGCGCGATCCAGAGCCGCAGGTCGTCCGTCGGCCGCGTGGCGTGGAGGTTCCACGTGCCGCAGAAAACGCGCAGCTTGCCGCGCGACAGGAATCGGCTCGTCGTCACCGGCACGCCGCGCGGCCCGCCGACGCTGTTGAGCTCGTCCCAGTCGTCGATGCACTCGAGGTTGAACTCCTCGGGCCACTCGCAGACAGCTGCGGCGTCGGCGTCAGCCTCGCGCACGCGCTGGCCGTTCGCGTCCACGAGACACTGCGGGACAACGCTGTTGGGCTTGGCATGGTGCCGGCGGTGGTGGTGGCGCGAGCGGCGGCGCGCAGCGGCGGTCTTGTCCTCGTCGACGCCCAGCCGGCGCCGCTCCAGAAAGCCCTTGATGTGGGCCTGGATACGCACGCTCGCCTCGACCAGGATCTCGCGCAGCGCCTCGTCGCGGATCTCCTGGTCGAACTCGACCGCGCGCTGGTGGGCGAAGTGCCGCCCGCGCATGCCGCGCACTCGCGCCTGGATGCGCGTCGCCATGAATGCGTGGAGCTCTCCGAAGCGGCGAGGCCGTGCGGCCGCGTCCGGCTCTTCGTGGGGCATGGACGGCAGCAGCATCTCGACCGACGGGCCGCTCGTGCGGAGCTTGTCCTGTCGAGACTCGCGGTGGGGACCTCGTGTCTTCTTTGAAGTCGATCGCTTCAGACTTGGACTTCGTGAGCGTGAGCGAGACGACGGCGACGACGACGAGTCGGACCACGATCGACTGGAGGAGACGCGAGAGGAGGACGAGGAGAAGCGGTGAGAAATGGTGCGTCTGGATGAGGACGCTCTGCTGGATGACGAGCGGCTCGATGAGCTCTCCTCTCCTTGAGAGGAGGCCGGCGGAGAGGAAGGGAGCGGAGGCCTCGGCTTGAGCAGGAGAGGCGGCACGATCGCCGGGCGTGTGGACGCCACCGGTTGCAACGGCTCGCTCGAAGTCTCCTCGGCGAGCACCTTGGACGAGTGGCGGATAAGCGACTTGGCCTTGCTCAGCGTGCGCTTGGTCTGCTTGACGAGCCGCTTCTTCAGCGCCTTCTGGATCGTCGTCGCGGCGGCGTCGTCCGACAGACAGTCCTCTGGAGAGGACGACGGCTTCTTCACCTTCTTGGGGTGAAGCTCGACGCCTTCGTCCTGCGGCTGCGTCGCCTCATCAGTCTCCCCGATGCTGAGCGTCGCAGCCTCCGACGGGAGCGACGTGCTGGATGCGTGCTGCTGTGGAGATGCCAAGGGCGTACGCGTGTCGGCAACTGGATCGTCCAGTAGCGCCGGTCGCACGAGCGGCGTCGAGGCTCGTGCCACGATCGTGGGCTTGGAATCGCTCTCTCGCTCGTCCTGTGGAGACTCGGAGACAACCCGTTCCGCCGTCTCGTTCGGTGCAACTGCAGCGCGTCGTTCCAAAGCGGCGGCGTCGCCCACAAACTGTTTTGCCTTCGTCTTTAAGACCTCCTCCTGCGGCGCGACCTCGTCGGCGTCGTCTCGTGCCGCTTTGGTCGTGGTCTTCTTGGCCTTGCTCTTGGGTTGCATCGCCGCCAGAAACGTACTGTCGTTCTCTAATGCTACTACGTCCGTCGGGCGCCGCTCGCTCTCCGGCAAGTCATCCGTGGGTCTAGTCTCCACAGCTGGTGATACCGCATCGCCTGCTTGCGGCTCCGCGTCTGCCTCCTTCGGAGGCTCCCCCGCGGGCGCCTTGCGCTGCTTGGCGTGGGCGCGGCGCTCGGCCTTCTTCTTGCGCAGCAGCTCCTTCTGGATGCGCAGCCGCTTCTGCGCCAGCGCGGCGTTCTCCTCCACAGCGGCGTGCTCGTCGACGACACCTCTTGCCCCCCCCACGGCGTCCTCGAGGACGGCTCCACCGTCGTCGGTACCTGCGACGCCCACGCGATTCCGACCCATGAGCACTTCCAGCGATCCCCCGTGTGTTGGAGGAGCCCGACAACGCAGCGCCTCCGGTCGTGTCTTCCCCTCGCCTCCTCCTCCGCTTGCAAACGAGAGGCTTCAGCCGTGAGTAGGTGAAAAATAGACACCACCTGACGTCAGCCGACGGGTCGGGACGAGAGTGCAAAACGGCATCTAAATCACCGCCTAATCGCGAGTTTTTGACCAGCTCAATTGGGGATTGCGGCGGCGCACAAGAATAGCTTTTTGTGCGGCTCTGCTCGTTGCTTGGCGCATGGTCGCGTCGCTGCCTCGGGTCGCTGTCTCGCGTAGTGGGTGGGTGCTCATCCATGGCGACCTCTGCGTTTCTCGCTGGATCGACCGAATGGGGGACACCAAGCCGGCGACGGCGCCGGCGCTGCTGTGGCGCACGGCGCTCCACTCGCCGAACAAACCACCGGTGCGCAAGCCGCCCACACTGACACCGCAGTTCCACTGGAACCTCAACCAGAGCGCGCTGCAGACGCTCACGGACGGCGAGCGCGTCGCGCTCTACCAGCTCTTCCGCTTCTACGACTCGTCGTTCGCGGGCGACTCGCTGCCGGCGATCCACTGCGACCGCTTGGTCGAGATCCTGCGCGACGCGAAGCTTCTCGCTTCGGCGGAGGACCCGGGGGAACTGCAGGTCCGCACCGTTGAGCGCGTGTTCGCGCAGGCCGTGCTGGGCAAGCTGCGCACGTACTTGGACGTGGACGAGCAGCCGGCGCTGACCTTTGAGCTCTTCAGCGGCGCGCTGCTGAACTGCGCGGCGGTCAAGTTCGCGGACGTCCAGCCGCCGGAGGAGGCCTTCCGCACGCTCGTCCACGAGCTGCTGACCCTGCGGCCGAGCCGCGGCCCGCTTGAGGCGACGCGCGGGCTCGTCCACCACGCGGAACACGCCGCGATCCCGACGTGGAGTGTCCACGATCTCCACCGCCACCTCCATGAACGCCCAACGGACGGCGACGCCGAGCGACCGGACTACCTGCACCGCCACGTGTTCGAGCAGGTACTCGCTGGGCTAACACACGACAAGCGCGTCGACGAGCGGCTACGCGAGCGGCTCGACAGGCTCTACGAGCTGCCCGAGGACGTCACCACGCATTTCAACGCCGAGACGGTGCGGTACGTGACCGACCGCTTCCGCACGTTCGACGTGTTCGACAAGGGCGTGCTGCCGCGCGACGAGGTGTTCGCGATGCTCTCCGGCATGGCGAGGAAGCTCGAGATCACGGACGTGTACGAGGTCCTGGCGGTCATCCTCGCGGGCGACATTGCCGAGCGCAAGCAGATGCCGCGCGGCTCGCTCGTGCTCTCAGCCGAGTCGGTGGTCAAGGAGGTCTCGCTCGCGCAGATCCTGCAGGCGATCTACTTCTGCCGGCGCTCGCGAAGCGCGGCGTACCTGAGTGCTCAGCAGCAGCAGCAGCACCCACGCAAGCCCGGCGGCGCCGTCGCGTCCGTGCATAACGCGGCAGGCAGTGGCGCGAGCGGCACGCCGGCCGAGGCGGATGCCGGAGGGGGAAGCAAGCGAGCCGCGCACGGAAATACCGCCGCGCTTCGATCGGGTAAGGGCGACAAGCGGCCACTGCGAGCGCGGCCGAGCGGACAGCAGCACAAGCAGCCGCTGCAGGGGCCCCCCTCGAAGGTGGCGAGCAAGCCACACCCCGCGGCTGCAGCTCATGCTGTGGCCAGCAAGCGTGGCGGCGGTGGACCGACCACGGGTGAGAAGAAGAAGGAGAAGAAGGCGGGCGACGCGACGCTGCTGCGTCGGCTCTCAAAGATGAGCACGTCGTCCAGCGAGGCGGGCACGCTGCACGCGACCGACGACGACGGAAGCCGATCTGCCAAGACCCATGAGGCAGTCGAAGGGATCACGCGCCAGGACTCGTTCAGAAGCTCGTCGTCGACGTCGTCCGCAGCGGCGTCAGCCTTGCGGACCCCCACGGCGGCTGCTGCAGCCGCTGCGACGACGTCGCCGGCGAAATGCTCTGAGCGCGGCCCCGAGACGAGTGGCTCTCCGCCTGGCTTGGCATCGGGACGTGACGAAGCCGACGCAACCGCTCGCGCCACTGCGGTTCCTCCACGAGTTCCCGACGACGCGCAACCCGTGCTGACGCTCCGCATGTTCCACGTGCAGCGCACTAACCGACTGGACGGCTCGGTCAGCCTGACGCTTCGCCTCTTCTTCTCGCCGCCGCCGAGTCGCATTGTCGCGTCCCAGGGCGTCTACTTTCTCTCCAACGGCGACCGTAACGAGGTGTGGGAGACGCAGACCCACTTCGTGGACGCGCGGCTGCCGCCCGAGGCCGGCGTCGCCGATCTCAAGAGGCTTGTCGACCAGAAGCAGCGCGACGGCTTCGTGCTCGTCCCGGAGCGAGAGCAGCGCGACGCGATCGAGACACTGCTCCGCGACATCCGTGACGCCAAGTGTCCACGCTACGCGAGCGCACTGCACAGTGCGAAGAAGAGCAGGCGCACGGGTCGGTGCGAGAGCGGCGACGATGGCGACCGAGTCTCCCCATTGCGCCACGAGCACGAGCTGCGGCGCGGCGCGCTGCCGGTGAGGCCGTCGCTCGAGCACGGTAGCGCGTGGGTGCGGCAGAAGTCGGCCCCTCTCGCCGTGTCGCCCGCGCGGCCGCATCGCGAGGCGTGCAGTCGAGAGAAACGGCGGGAGACCACCCAGCGGACGGTGGACTACCCGCAGCTCCTGGCGAGCTGGGGGCTCCAGCCTCAGGACGCGTTGGTCGTGGCGTTGAACGACCCGCGAAGCCTTCGCGGGAGCCATTCCCTCCCGTCGTTACCACCGCCACCCGATGAGAGGAAGCCCATTGACGCCTCACGGCCACGAGCCTCGCTGCCGTTGCTGGGCCGCACGGGAAGGCCTCAGGCCGTGAGGCATCAACGCGATGATTAGTCCCGTACAGACGCTGCGTCTGCCGGACTGGCCAATTGTAGTATACTAGTAGTCCCCAACTAGTTCACTGTATCCGATATATTTGAGTTGTGGATGCCACGAATGCGAAGTCTCAGCTGGTGACCATCACTGTGGCCGGCGCGCGAGCAGAGACCGTCAGCTGGATAGGATACCGGAGCCCGTCGTCACACGATGGGCCGCTTTCCCCGCCGCAGGTCGTAATCCGGCCTGGCCAGGAGGGCATCCGCATCCCCCCCCACCACCACGACCACCGCTGTCTCTCTCGTGAACGACATACACCGACCGACTGTATGGTCTTCCGCGCTTGGATTACAGGCGGGAAGACAAGCGGAGCCGGCGAGCCAATCAGCACGCAGAGGCGTCCCATAATGACGCGCTTGGCGCTGTCTCGAGTCACGCAGATGGGCGCGGTGGTAATCACACCCGCCCTGGATCGCCGGCCATTGGCTGTTACTTCTTGAAGGCTTCCTTTGTGTCCGAGACCCACGTCGATATCGAGTCCTGCAGGCAGCGAGGTCTCTAAAGATAGCTTGGTTTCTGCGAACGGCGGCGAAACGACTTGGCCTGGCGTACAGGTTTTCGGAGGCTGTTAAGCTCGCCAATTTTTTTTCATCAGTGTTGTTCGGTCATGTCGCCGAGGAAGACTTGGCGTCCGTTGCCCACAACACAAAACGCGGCGACGAAGGACAACCGAGGATGCAGAACCTCCTCGACTCGGTGAGCTGCCGCTTCGTCAAGCGCGGCTGCAAGCACGGCGACAAGAACCTCTTCACGGCGCAATACCAGCGCGTGAACCGCTCGCACGGCACCAAGATCCTGCGCTGCTTCCCGCACTGCTGTCCGCACCACGTCGCGCGAAGCTACTGCGGCGCGACCGTCGAGCTGCGCGTGGACGCGCCCGATCTGCCGTACGACCCGGCGCTGCTCTGCGTGTACGCGCGCTTCCGCGAGGCCGACACGGAACCGGCGCTGCGCGTGTACGACTCGGTGCCGCACGCGTTCATCGCCAAGGCGGTGCAGTCGCCCACGCAGACCACGGCGCCGTGGATCGCCGCGCGCGCGAGCTACGACGCGTCCAAGAAGCGCAGCGCGTACACGTTTGAGATCAACGCCAGCAAGCGGTGGTACTATCCGTGGCAGAGCGGTAAGAACAGCGCCAAGCGCGCGACGCAGCACGTGCTCGAGGCGTTCGTGTTCGTCAAGTCCCAGGGCCATGACGTGCTGCACTGCATCGGCCGCGTCGGGTCGCCGGGCTTCACGCTGGTCTCGTTCCGCCGCGTCGGCGGCATTGGCGAGTTCGACGCGGCAGCGGGCCTGTGCACGAGCCCGAAGGCGACACCCGTGTCCCGGTCTCCGGTATCGACGGGAATCAGCCAGGGCTTGTATAGTCGTGAAGGTGCGGGCCCTGCCGTCCAACGGATCCTGCCTCAGTCGGCGCCAAAGAGGCCGTGCACCGTCAATCCCGACTCATTCTCCGAGCAGCTCAGCGTCGTTTTTGCGGCTGCCGAACAGTTCTCTGTCGGAGCCGCCAAGCAGCTCATCCCGCAGTGGAGTGCGCTGTCCGACTCGCCGCAGGCTGCCATGTCGGACGAGGATGCAGCCATCAGTCCAACGAAAGCGTCTGCGTTCGTTCTGTCTGACCCCGTGGAGACGGCGGCCCACGTCGTGTGGTGGCTCACGCTGGACAAGGAAGCGGGCATCGTCTGGAAAGACCACGTGCGCCGCGCCGCGAGCGTGCTCTTCCGCGAGGCGGATCTCCACGCGTGCTTTAACCGGTGGGTCCACTGGCTCGAGGTCCATCTCGACCGCTTCCTCGCCGTCCTGGGCCACGGGTCGCTGCAGCGACTGATCAAGTCGCTTCCTGCGCAGCGCCAACAACGAACCAACGCGGCGCCGCACTGCTACGGGTGGCACCGCTTCGTAGCGCAGGCGCGCGAGCTCGTGGTCGGCGTCTCGCTCTCCCGCGGCCGCGGCCGCGACAGCGGAGACCTTGCCCAGCCGTGGGTGTGTCCGCTGGACCGCATCAGCGTCGCGTTTAGCGGCGGCTCGACGCCGCTCGCGTCCCATTCCAACACAGCGCACGGCTTCTCGCTGGGCGCGCTGCCGATCTCCGTGCTCTTCCACTTCTGGCGGCAGCTCAGCAGCGTACACCTCGATTTGGACACGCAGACGTCGCCCAACGTGCTTCACATCCGCTCGTCTCATGTGAACGAGACCGGCGGCTGGCCCGAGACGCAGCTGCTGCTGGACAACCGGCACCGGTGGTTTAACGCGATGCCACACGGCGAGTCCACGCTGCTGTCCAGCGGCAGCGGCGGCGGCGGCGGCAGCTTCGGCGACTACACGGCCTCTTACCGCCGCGACGGATCGATCGAGATCGCCTTGTTCACGTGGGACAAAGCGACCAGCACACCAGGTGGCGACGATGACGACAGAGCGAGCCACAGTGCGTCGCGGTGGGTCTGGAGGTTCCGGCCTCAGGATCTGAGTGGTCGCAGCATGGACATTGATCTCAAGGTCCACGTCGCCGAGCTCAGCGCACAACCACCCAAGGCCAGCAGTCTGTGGAGAAACGACGACGTGGCCTGCTGGTCGGTCCGCGAGAAGCTGCAGGCCGTCGAGACGTGGCACGATCTGTATCAAGTGCACTTGCCGTACTCGCGGCGGTCGTAGATCGCGACGCGTAGGTCCTTACCACCGTCCCACATCTAATACTATTCGATTTCTTATTCGTCAAAGAGATATCTGTTCAACACCAGCGTAAAGAAAGATAGGAGTCCACATGAGTAAGGAACAGGGCGGAGTCTATCATCCATCACGGACATCGAGAGCTGTCACTGAAGCCCGCTTGGTTCATTGCATTACCCTTCATCGCCGAGTCGAGTAGTTGATGGTTGACCGCACCGATGCGATTCGCGTGCTCCCACGGGGCCACTTGCCCTCTCAACCCGGTCGTGGGCCGTCGCGCGACTGAAATCGGACGTGGGTCGACCATCCACGACGCCTCGCGCGACCACGAGGTCCAACCGTGAGCTCCTGCCACATATAGGCGACACTCGCGGCTGCCGTCTCGCTGTGCCTGATGCCCAGCCAGCAGCTCGCTGGCCATGAGAAACACGTCGCGCGAACGATCCACACCGCAATCGTCGATCTATCCGATGTATTCGTCAAACATCTGACCGACCAGGAGGCTCCGATCAGGTAGACGTTGGAGCAGCGGAATCGGCCGTCCAGCATCAGCTCATCCCACTAATTATGCATTCATCATCCCACGTCGACGCTGCGCGGAGGAGCATTGGTGCAGGCTCATACTGGTACTGGATGCGACGCTTGCACAGCTGCTGTAAGAAGTGACTGCCGCACTGACTGCTAGGCAAAAATAATAGAATGCAAATAACACAGGTATTTTATTAAATTAATTCATTATGTATTGCGTTTTCTGGATCTCTGTATAATACAAAATTGCCCCAATTCCATTGTATTTTGTCTGAACCATCACTTCTTGTAATTATCAGACAATTTTCCCATTGCTCGCAGCAATATCAACCAAAACACGACCACTACAGTATATCAGTAGGTATTGCACGAATCGACTGTTTTCTCAAACTGTATACATTGCAATTATCCCTACAACTATTGCGAACCCCAGTACGGAAGTGATTACAGTACTGTATCACCGTCACCCAGACAGCAAAACGGTATTGAGTATTGCCATAATCATCGATTTTGTCCGAATAAATAGCCAAATAACCCTTATGAAAGTCTAAATCACTGATATAGCCGAGATTAGCTTAAGACATACACATCCTAACCCTCAATTGAATGCAAACCCCCGTTTGCACTCCTCGTTTTTATGTCGTCTACATAGGGTTGGAGAGTCGTTGGATAGCGTGATGGCGTCAATTACCTCTCGTTTTGGGCCCGAATGCCGGGTTTGAAGTCGGCATTCGGAGTTATATCGGAGCTTAATCGATTGCAATCCGGTACATGATAGTTGTGGAACTCGAGGCGACGCGGGCTTGTAGCCAGACGAGCAAGCGCTCAAAGCAGCCCATGCTTCGGGACAGATCGGCGAGCTGATAGGACGTGCATGCTCCAGCGGCGCACTTCTAGGCTCGTACTGCTGCGTCGATGCTCGCTCACGACGTAGTAGCCCCTACCGTGTCCAGCCCCTACCACGTTGCCGATGGCACCGTGGAGCTGAACGTGCATAACACTGTAGACCTCCCCACGATGAGCTTCTGCCAACGTCAGAATCAACGTGCAGTACGTAGACGTCGCATAACGTTGTCGTGTTGCGAATAAACCTTCGGTGGATCCTCTTCTCGCCCCGATCTAAATAAGGTTAGGCACGAATGCACACGCTTTCCCACTTTCGCGTTCCACGCAGGCAGTCGGGCGGAGGCTACACTGCGAAATACTCCGATTTCCTGCCGTGCGCCGTCGTAGAGATCCGATCCGCATGGCCCCTTGAGGGACTGGTCGATCCCTGCAACAGGAGACGACTCTTTACCTCGCGCCGCTTGAGCTGGAAACGTCGTGGACATTTCCGGGAGGAGATGATGCGGACTACACTGTATTAGCATTTCCAGCAACCACGGTTCATCGATAGTTCTGCAGTCATCCCCGTGCGGGGGGGACATGTACCTACCGCACTGAATGAGCGTGCAGGTACACCTGGCGTGCAAGCACTTCGTCAGTAGCGAGACCAGAACTTCGTAGTGATTAAACTAATCGAGTGGTTCGGGCTCATTTGTCGCCGCTTCAGAAGAATGCTATGTTAATCCACTTATGTAAGGATATAAAGAAGTTGATGGCGAGGTAAATAGGCAAGATCGTGATGTACAGGTCGAAGTACGAGTCATACATCGACCTGTACATCGTTCAGCCACGAATATACGTTCCTTTCCCAGACACCGCGCACGGCCGAGGCAACAGGTGGGGTAGCCCCCCCGTCTATATGTCCCCAGGCGAGAGCCAACTCGCGAGTGTCCCGCCCAAGACTTGTGTGACCTTTGAGCGTTTCTGGCCTGTTCACCCACTTTTGCCTTTTTGTAAATGGATTGTGGCTTCCCCACTCAGGCTGCGACAAATTTTGAAAATCATATTATAATACAGGTGATTCAACTATATAATATATTGGCCCGCTTCCCGCAGCCATCTGGAAGCGTTTTGGACATGCTTTGAAACTCCAAGAGGCAACTAAATTGGTGAAAAGGCCCTTTCAGACTAACCCAGTCTGACCGTTTGCAAGAGGGGTTTGCAAATTCAGCTGGCGTTCCAAATGCTGTTCTAAACCTCATAGAACAAACCCTCTCTAAGATGTTCGGAGTTCTTCCTTTTTTCGGATGTCTCCGGCAACCTCAATAGGAAAGCGAGGAGGAACCATGGGCAGCACTGGTGGGCGCGTACATCCCATGCGGCTTTAGCTGTGGAAGACTACTTGCCGCTGTTTTCCATTACATGATAGAGGTCGTGGACGCTCGCGCCATCTTCACAAACATTTCTGAGTTGTTGCCGTCTTCTAGAGTCATTGCTTGTTTTTCTTGTTCTCACCACGGCGACGGAGGTTGCCCCACCAACTCCCTTGCAAACGTTATAAATTGAGTTGAGTTCTGAACACTTGAACTGAATCGTTTGGTCGTTTCGCTTTCCTCCGCGTTGAACCTATTTTTCAAGAATCTACAGCAGTTGGTTCTGGCAGAACAAAAATTCTACGGGAAGCAGTCCATTGTTGAACCAATATATATTGTTGAGCCACTTCTATTAGTTTCAAACTTTGTACTCATTAAGTGGTATAAGCTGATTTGTCTCAGCTCCAAGTTCCTCGCATGTGGGCGATTGTTTGACCCACGAACGCAGATCAGATACGTTCTGACAGTGTGCTGCAACAGACAAAGCGGGCCTTCCGCTGCGAACCCTCGGAATCTCCATGCTCATTCGTCCAGTGTACAACGAAGTATCAAGTGTGGAAGGTACTGGGAAAAGGCTCTTCCCTCTTCCGGAGTCAGATGTGAATAAAACTGTTTCCGCTTGGCGAGCAGGTCTTAATGCGGGCGATTTGATGTTACTGTTGCCTACAACCCACGAACAAACGTTAGAATGGGCACCCAGCGCACACGCGACCAAACCAAGTCAAACCATCGTAGGACAGTGGAGCCCACGCAGATCCCATCCATTCAGTGCTGCGTGGGAATTGCACGGAGGAGGGTCGAGACAAACCGACGCTCCCGTCCAAATAGTGGCCCGCGGAGATCCGTTTGGTAGTATTTATGATATGTATTCGATTTTCAAACCTGATGACCGCGCCACTCGTGGTCGTCGCGCTCTCGTGGGCCACGAGAGCGAGAAGACCACCTGGGAGGACTTTGCTCCCAGTCCCTCTCCCACCTGGCGAGCCGTCGCACGGCCGTCGCACGGATGCGCCAACTATCCATTTTGCGTCCTGTATCACGTGTCGCAGTATTCCAAGCATCGGGTTGATGTCGTGAATGGATACGCCGCACATATGCATTGGCCAAGGTAATCCGATACCACAAGTATCCAGTCTCCCGGATATGATGAGTCGCAGGACCAACTCGGAAGGTCCGCCGCTGCGACCCATAAGCACGGTGGCCGGCGCTGCTTCTTCCACAGTGTTTGGTCCCCCGTGGCCGAAAAGCAGACCACGACGCAACCAATGGGATCGCTGGAGACCTTCCAATGATGAGTTCACGGTCTCCGGTAAACGAATCACGGTTTTACGCCAGTGAGAACGGGAGAACAGCGAGCGATTCAGCCAGTTCGGCTTCCTCAATGGTGACGACGGGGACGTCGAAGGGGCGTCCGTCACCCACGAGGCCAGCGTCAACAACGCCCG
>JAADVV010000676.1:0-13212 GCA_023335905.1 Pythium pyrilobum
GCGTTTGATGGGGGGCGTTGTGAGCATTAATGGACGACTCCTGTTCGCGTGAGTGCGTCACAAAGTGGCATCCTCACGAGCCTCGTGACGAGGATACAAAGCTGCTGGACTGATCAGCGTGGGATGCACCACAGCCAGCACGGCACCGTATTCCGAAATCGAGAACCTGTTGCGTCGGCAGCCTTCGCTTTCGTTCGCGGGGGATCCCTCTCTCGACCGTCGCGCGACTGGCTCCACGCGGCATGCGAGTCCGCGGAGAAGATTCCTCACGATCGCAGCCATCAAACGCGCCTTCCCTCTCGGATCACGCGACCGATCCATATTCTGGAAGGGCCTCATGAGTCATGACAGCAGCGCGGTGTCGAGGACGACGCCGCTCCGTTGGACCATTCTCGCGTCTGATCAAGATGGATCACTCAAGTGAGGATGGATCCCTCTCTTTTGAGGCCTCTGGCCAAAGCTTTCCCCTTGGGGTCAGCCCGCTGACTCCTGGCCCGTCTTTCCGGACTGGAGAGACAATCAGTGGTGGGGAAGCGAGCGAAGCCATGTGAACGTTGGCCCGTCGCTGGACCCGGTCTAAACCGACGTGACCCTGTCCCAGCGCAGAGGATGCGCGGCGTCTCGCGCGAATTGAGAGAGAGTGAGGGCAGCTGCGTCGGGCATCCGTGCGTGCCGACAACCAGGGGAAACAACCAGACGCCAACAGCAGACGAGATCCAGAGGCAGACCCAGAGAGAAGACAGATTCTGCGGCTGAAGCGAATGGGAGCGCGTGTCGCAGGGACAACCCAACGCTTTGCGGGTGCCTCACCAACACCCACACAGTGATTGTGACAGCCAAACACTGACCGGGGGGCCGTCCCCCGGTCATTTTCGCGTGGATTGGGCGGGGGTCGAAGTTGGACTCTAACGGAGTAATTTTCCACGCATGCCAGCTGGGTGGCAGTTTTATTCAATTTGACAGATGGGTGATGATCCCTGGCCCTGGGATTTAGGGTCTGGGGACCAATGGTGGATATGGCTTTGTTGATTAGAATCGGTTATAGGAGGTAAATAGAACCTCCACCAATCGCATCACACCACCTCGCGACCAGCTGGTGCGTCAGTGGCACGGAGGGAGATGGGCGATCTTGGGTGTGTTGAAGTCGGGGCGAGAGGCAGCATCGCCCCATCGTCACTTCTGAATTCGCCGATCAACCTGCCAACCGCCAGTCCGCGTGTTGCCGCTTGGGCCGGAAACTAAACATAAAAGAAAACCACCAAATCCACTCGCGGGGGGGGAAACATCGGAAATGGGCGTGCACGTGGAGAAATCCTCGCTTTCGGAAAGCCTGCACGACACGCTGATGAAGAGAGAGCGTGGCGGCGCAATGGCGATGGCGGCGTCCAAGTGGCGCGAAATGTGAGTCAGCGATTGCGGAGAATGTCGCTCGTAGCGAACGGATGCTGAGTGGATATGGAATGGATATTTCAGGGATGCCGATGCGTGGAACATGCACGTTGAACCAAAGAGCCTAGCTTCACGGCCCGCAGAGAGCGCACGCGTGGCCTCCCTGAACCAGGACGCCAATATGGAGGAAGAGGACGCCGCCATTATTACCCGCGGTTACATGGCGGGTGTTTCGCGGAAACGCCGTCTACCGGAGGCATCGCGTCCCGCGGTGAGTTGAGTCCCATTTATCGGAGCACTCGGGGAGCTCTTTCTCATCGAGCTTGGATTCGTTAGAAATACCTCAAGCTCTCCACGAAGAAGACTGTTTCCACATCTCTGGTCCACTCGACTGTGGAATCTCGGCCGTTGGCATCGAAGCCACTGCCAAGTCCACGATCGCTGCAGTTTGCGCTGCCTGGACTGTCCAGCTTCGAGACACTGGACTTGCTAGGGGAGCTCGTGTCGGTGCGGCATGAACTGTCGTGGCTTGATGCCACCCAGCCATCAGGCACGGTGATCCATCCTGTGTTCGGCTGGCGGACGGCCATGTGGGACGTCTCAACGCCAAAGGGAGGCAACGTCATTTGCAAGTCGGCCAAGGCATTCGAGGCTGTGTCAATGTATACCATCGCCGAGAAGATCTGGACGTGGCAAGGAGCCGGTGACTTGCCGCAGCTCGAGATGCCCAAGCTTGTTTATGCCGTGAGCGACGGCATCCGCATCGTCCGCCAGAAAGACCGTCTCCACGGGCGCGCTGCCTACACGTCGTTGTGGCTCGAGTATATCCGTCGCCAGGGCGACTCCATTTTCATCGTCCGCAAAGAACTCCACCGCTTCCAAGACAAGATCAGCGGCCACGAGGGCAAGAGCGAGCGGGAATGTCACGGGTGAGTGGGAATGTTTGCAGAAGGTGTGATTGTCAGACGAAAGGTTCTGACACGCGTTGTTTTGTGACATGTGCAGCTTCATTCTCCACCAAATGCTTGTACCCAGGGGCGGGCAGATTATCGCCGGCACGGCGCTCAATGCGATCTGCTCGCTTCGACCGCGTGGCCAGTCAACCGAGAAACAGATCCAGTTCATGGTGGACGACATGCCTCGTCACGTGCTGCAGTGGGAGGACTGCTTCGTTCATGGCACTTCGCGTTTGTGACTCTCTGGGAGAGTACCGTCGTTTCCAATACCGACTAACTTTATTTAGTCTTTTGCGGTAGTCATATTGTCGAGGTTTTTTACCCAACTAAGTTAACTCGAATCAATTTGGCGCCAAACCTCGGTTCTGTCGCAGGTTTTTTCCCTCCAAAAACCTGAGTTCATCAAACCTTGGATTGCAAACCCCGCCATTTCAAAACCATACAAACAGCAAGTGAGAATTTTGTTCCGCTTGCGCTCTGGGGTATGTCCACCCGGCTAAGTGCGAGTCCAGTCAAACGCCTGCATGCGCGGTGAGACCCGTGCACAGCGCCAATCAGAAATCCAAACTCTTCGCGCGCTTTTCGCTGAGTTTCACAGACCAGACCGAGTCGCCAGACGTGCAGCGTGCAGTCCGGCAGGCAGCACAACTCCAACACGACTAAAAGCAGCATCGTCCCGCGTGCGCTCCCACTTTTCTCCTTCCTCTCTACCATGTCGGACCCCAAGATCCTCATCATCTGTGTCGAAGGCTGCCATGGTGCGTTGCGACTACTATAGAGCCGCTCTTGTTGGCGTTGGCGATTCGCCACCAACACCAACGACCATTTGTGTTGGTGTTGGTGCCAACGACGCGGCATTTCTTGGATGCCATGTTTGTGCTGACTCGATTTCCTCCACGCGAATAGGCTGCGGCAAGACCGCCGTGACGGAAGAGTTCGAGGCGCGCGGCTACCGCGTGCTGGACGAGGCGTTCATGGACATGCCGTCGTACGCGCTGCCGCCGCAGTCGCTGCTCATGGAGACCTCGTGGGTCTGCTCGTGGTTCGAGCGCGTGCTGCGGCTCGCGAGCCGCGTGCGCCACGAGAAGACGGGCGAGCCCGCGCGCCAGTACGTGTACATCGCCGACCGCTCGCCCTTCAGCGCTGTGTTCTACTCGCGCCACGGCCGCCTGCTCGAACCGGTGATCCGCGAGCAGATGCGCGAGGTGCAGGAGTTCAGCAGCGTGCAGTTCTACACGGTCAACATCACCGTCGAGCCGGAACTGCTCTGGTCGCGCATCATGGAGCGCCTCGAACGCGAGCCTGAGCGCGTGCGATTCAACGAACACAAGCGCGAGTGGATGGACAAGACGCTCGACTTCTACAACACCTTCCAGTGGGACCTGCGCGTCGACAACGACGAGCGCAGTATCGCGGCGATTTGTGACAACATCGTCGCCGCGCTGAACGAGCGTGACGCCGACTTCCGCGAGTGGAACCTGCGCAAGAAGTCGCAGTTGTCGCTTTTCGACAGCAGCTTCGCAAGCACGGACAGCGACGAAGAGCTGCCCCACGACATGATCGGAAGCAGCAGCCGCTCCTCGGACGGCAGCCTCTCGCCAATCGCTGAGACCAAGTACGTGCAGCCGCAGCTGCAGCAGACGCCGAGCATCATCTCGTTCAACAACTGCCTTGAAGATCTCGACTTCTAAGCTCCATGCCGCCGTCGCAGCAGCGCTCCGCGTCGACGTGTCTGTGTATTATAGTCGTGCTTGTCCATTCCACGTAGGTTCCCCACTCTCCTCCTCCTATTTGCATGGGGCCTTCCAAGTAGCTTGCATCCTCTTTCTAGCCACCCCCTCATTTTATAAAGAAACTGGTATGATGCATTTCTCTGGTGGTCTCCCTCCCCGTTTGCCGAATCAACTACGCACTCAGTCGTAGGAACCGGCGCGCGTTCGCTCTCGTGATACGCGCGACTTCCTGTGGCGTCAACGCCAGCGCCTTGGCCACCACCTCGCACACCTGGGGCAACGCGCTGGGTACGTTGGGGTACTGCTTCTTGCGGTCGAGCGTCTCCTGGCTGCGGCATTTAGGGAAGCCCATGTACGGTGCGTCGGTCTCGATGACCAGTTTGTCCACTGGCACGTGGCGGATCATCTCGCGCAAGTCGGCTCCTCGGTCCTTCTTGCAGATGTGCCCCGTGATGCCAACGTAGAAATCCCGCCGCACGTACTCCAGCAGTTCGTCCTCAGTCCCCGTGAAGCAGTGCACGACCGCTGGCGGCAGATATCCGTGGAACTTGAGCTTCGCGTCGTCGATCATCGCGAGGAAGTCGCTGTGCGCGAGCCGTTCATGGAGGAAGAGAGGCTTCCGCAGCTCGCAGGCGAGTTCCAACTGGACGCTGAACCAGGCTTTTTGCCACTTGCCGTCCGGGAACGACGGCGAATAGTCGAGTCCACACTCGCCCACGGATAACACCGACGCCTCGGTAGCGAGAGATCGCAGGCGCGCGAGCTCGTCCTGCGTTGGGGCCGCGTGGGCATTGTACGGATGGACGCCGGCCGTCGGAAAGAGTTGCTGGCAGCAACAAAACGAAGACCAAAGACTGTGAACCACTGCCAAGGAGCCAGATGCAAGGGGTGGCCGTTATCACAACTAACCGTAGGATGCTTGGCGCATAGCGCAACCGCAGCGGCGCTCTCGTCCAGTGTCGCCCCGGGCACGAGCATCTCGATCACGCCGACGGTGGCGCCGCTGGCTATCAACGCATCGATGTCCTTCGCGAGGTCGTCGTGCGTGAGGTTGCAGTCGAAATCGAACAGCTTCAGCGCGTTTGGGGAGCTTGACGGTACGTCACGAAGTGAAGCGGTTAGGACTCGCGTGCAGAAGGCTCGATCGTCATGAAATACGCGTGAGCAACTCACGCTTCCGCCAGTGGTGGTGACGCCATTTCCGATCCGCAAAGATTCGACGGAAAGACACTAGGTTTCCCTCTGAATAGTGACTCTACAGGTTGCCCCCACTCCCGTCCAAACGCGCGAAGGAAGGCAGCAATGGTGTTCGCGGTGGAGCCGCTAGCGGCAAAGGCAGAGTGGTAGGGACCACCACGCGTCGTGTTGACGATGCTCCCTTCCATGCGGGTCTCATCCTCAGCGAGAACACCGTCGCTCGTCTCTCTTTCGCGGAGAAAATCGCGTCTCCGCGGGGTCGGCAACAACGACCGCGACGACGACGTGGACGACGACGAAGAAGATGACGAAGCGAGATTTAGTGGAATGCAGTACGCATCTGCGGTGGGCTAGTTGAGGAGTCAGTGTATGGTAATCTCATGTTGTTCTTGGGCGTGCCGCTGTAGAAACTCAGCGGCAGATTTCGACGCGATCGAGCGCGAGGTGGACGCGCAGCTCGTGCTGCTGGACCCGTTCGCCGACGCCGACGCGGTAGCGCGGGCCACCGCCATCACGCAGCGCCTCTCGCGCGTGAGCAATGACGGAGAGGACGGCGACACCGAAGTGGAGGCGTTCGTGAGCCACCAGCCGCAGTACCAGCGGTCGATCGTCGCGAAGAAGCTCCAACTGTACGAGAAGCAACTCGCGATCCGCGAGAAGCAGTTCGCGAAACTGCAGACGCAGCACGCGCAGGCGCTCGCGGCCATCAAGAAGCTCAAGGACGCCGTGGAGAGCCAGCAGAGGGAGTTTGGCGCCGCGCAGGACGAGTGGGAAGAGGAAAAAGCGGATTTACTGCGGTTCCGCGGGGGAGGAAACGCAGGAGGAGCCCATGGTGGAGCGAGTGCGATGCTCTTCCAGATAAAGATGGGCGCCTCGGCTGCGGCGATGGCCGCGCGGTCGCGCAACCAGAACGACGCGGAGACCCAGCGACAGCGCGAGCTGCGCATGCAAATGCTGCGCGGCGCCGTGGACGTGCAGGACCAACTGGACGAAGACTCGCTGGCGTCGCTCGCTACTGCAACCACATCCCGGTCACGGCTGCTGTGGAAGCGACTGCGGGGGTTCGTGGCGCGCCATTTGTACCCGTTTGCGGGTGACGTGCGGCAGATCGAAGCGCGGTTTGGGTACTCGGTCGCGTCGTATTTCCGGTTCTTCCGCTGGATCATCATGAGCTTTGTCGCGATCTCGATTCCGAGTGCAGTCTCACTCGTGCTGCATCTGCTGGTCATGAAAGAAGTGGTACGATTCACTTCGGGGGGGGAGCGTGGGAAGTGGCTGTGCGAGGCTGACTGACCGCATGGTGTGTGGTGGGGAGCAGGCAAACTACGTGACAGTGGACTGGACGTCGTTCGTTGGCGTTGCGCCGGCGTTCTTGCTGTTCCCAAGGTACCACCCGCTGGAAGGCATGCTCTACTCGGTAAGTATCTGTCTTCCTAACGCAATGGCTCTGGAAGTTCACTTTAATGAGTGGTCTGTAGCTCGTCCTCTTGCTAATGCAGATGCTGCTCCTGCTGTTTACCGTTCGCAAGTGGATCGCTGAAGACCGCCAGTTGAAAGCACTAGAGGCTGTGGATTCTGGTACCAAGAAGCCCAAGTTTGCAAAGGTGGTGCTCAACGCGTGGGACTTCTCCGTGACGACCCGCGAGGTTTGTGCGCAGACAAGTACTATTCACGTTTCCGTCGCATTCTAACGAGTGTTGTTTTCTCGAACAGCAAGCAAGCGATGACAAGAAATCCATCGCCGAACAGATCAAAGTGACGCTCCAAGAAGACGAACTGTCCGAGACGCTGCGCCGTCGCACGCCCAAGGAACGATACAAGCTATACACGAGGCGCGCCGTGGCGTTCCTAATCTACCTCGTCATCCAGGCCGCAAGCTGGTACTTGATCATCTTCGTCACGACGCAATCGTCGGAGATCCAGCAGTACATCGCATTGAAGGCAAGTTTTCTGGCGCCCTACGCCAGCAGCATCGTGCCGGCTATCGTGACGCTCATCAACGGGATCCTGCCCACAATCATCTCACTGCTCACTAGTCTCGAGAAATGGGACGACGTCGGCTTCGCGATCAAGGCCATGGTGACGAGGCTCTACCTCGCGAAGGTGCTCAACGTGCTCATCCAGCTCATATCTTACGCGCTGCTTCTAGACCCGTACCTGTTCTCGGGGACCGCGTCATTCTTCCAGGTCGTCACGTTCGACGGTCCGGCGGTCCGGCGAAATGTGATGCTCACTTTTAAGCCAGAGATATACTCCTGCCGTGCCGAACAAGTCGCGTCCGGATTGCTCAGCCTCGTGGTTACTGACTTCACAGTCGGCAAAGTGGTCGCCATCGCCGTACCTGGTGCGATGTGGTCGGCCAAGAAAGTCGCAATCGTTATCAGCGAGTGGAGAGCGCGCCGCCAGGCAAGGAAGTATGCGCGAGTCGTTCCAGTGGGCGAGTCCGACGAGCAACAAACCATCCCAGCGGATCCTGACCCCGGCGAGTCGAGACCCCCGAGCAGTGCCGCAAAGGAGGCATTGCCACGTCCAGCTTCAGCCACCGACGGTCAGTCACTGAAAGGTAGAACGGATGCCCAGACTAATCTGACAGCACTGCCTACGGCTTCTGCGTCGTCGAATGTGGCCGCGGTCGGAGCCTCGCCGGCCCTACCATTGCAGCCGTTGCTGAAGAAAGTCGAATTCCAGGTACCGCAGAAAATGGTGGCGCTGCTCTACTCGTGCACGATCGCCCTCGTCGCGATCCCGCTGGCGCCCAGCGCGGCGCTGCTGGCTCTGCTGCTGCATGTCATCAACTTCAAGTTCGACAAACTCGTGCTGATGGTGCGGGTCTGTGCTGCGCTCTGATCAAATGGGAAAGTTTCATTAATGCTTTTTGAAATGAAATGTGCCGCAGTACTTCCAGAAGAAGCCGACTAGCCCGTGGAGTGCGAAAGACGCCGGCAGCTTCTTCATCAAGTTTTACTTCTGCACGGTCTCGATCTTCATGGTGTTCGCCCACTTCTTTCTCTCCAATCCGCACTTGCCCAGGGACTGCGCTCTCCAGGACGCTCTATTGAAGATGAGCTCGAACGACGAATCCGAGCAGCTGTGCCTCCCAGGCACATACGACGCGACCACCGAGCGGTGCACGCTCGACACGACCAATTCGAAGAGCACCTACTTTGCATCGTCCGCCAACGCGCTGGCGTCGTCCAAGATCGAGTGCTCGCAAGGGTATCCGAAGTGTATCTGCTCGGCGTCGCTTGCGTGCGGTCCATTCGTCGGCGTGCGCGACGGGTACACGCCGCTGCTCGCGTCCGCGCTCTCCGTCCGCGCCATCTCGGCGGCGTACACTGTGGTCGCATCGAGTGCGTTCGTCGCGTGGGGCATCGTTCTCGCGCTCGCCATGGGCTCGTTGTTTCTGCGCAATTCGCTGGGCGTGCTCGACATGGTGGCGCGCGCGCGCGAGCACGAGGTCGCGATCTCGTTCGCGGCGCTACGGCGCAAGATCAAGCAGCTCGAAAACCGGTTGCGCGTGCACAGGATGAGCGGCGCGACAACCGGGCAGGCCGAAATGTGATGAGGAATTCAAGACCATCACTCACTACGGATCCGCTCGGCGATTGAACAATGCGTGGGTTCACTCGAGCAACGAGGAGGAGAGAACGCGGGTGTGACCACCTCAAGTTGCACCAGTGTCCCAAGAACCAGTAGCCTCGTTCTCCATAAACGAATCGTTGGTGGCGATGGCGAAGACCCAGCGACGCTTGAAGACCCGCGCAGCCCGCGCTGAAGCAGACGCGGCGAACGCAACGCCTCCAAGAGTTGAGCGCTCTGCTGCCACGTTTGCGGCTTTGAGTCGAGGGGACGCGTTTGCGTGGATGCAATCGGAGAGCGATCTGTACGGGCTGCGCAGCGTCGAGCTAGACGAGACATTCGTGGATCTCGATCGGCTCTGCCCGCGCCAGGCCTGGCTCGTGCTACACTTCGATCTCGTGCGTGCGTCCGCGAACCAAAAGTGTATCCCGCCGTTGTCGCGCGCAAACTCGATGGTGTGGTGGCGCTCTGTGGCGCGGCGGAGCGGCTACGCGGCGACGACGACGAGCTGCGAGCGTTCTGGTCGCGGGTGCTACAGTCGCGGATGACGCGTGATGCAGTTGCCGCGCACCACCCGCTCGCCCAAAAGTACGCGCTGAGCGTCAAGCACCATGGGATCGACTTGCTGCTCAGCTGGGTCGGCCGACCCTTACAGCCGTTCATCAGCGCGCTGGTGCGCAATTTTCTCTACCGAGAAGTTGCGCATGACAGCGCCGGCTTCCGACCGATTGAGATTGGCCTGCGCTTCGTTATTTGGCGGTGGCGGAGATGCTCGAGGTCCGCGACGTTACGCTATGCGCGTGGTGCGCGACCGAGTCGGTGAAGCTGCTCGATCTGAGTGGTAATCCGCTCGAGTCGGCGGAACTGAACGAGCTGGCGGCTTTGCTTGAGCGTCCTGCCTCGCGAAGTGTGGATTCCCTGGTGCTGAGTATAACCATGCCGGAAGACGACCGCGACTTCACTTCACCGGACTACATCGCGGCGTTCGAGCGCGTGCTACGTGCAGCAATGAGCGCCAATTCCGACAGACAGCAGCGTGCGGTGTCGCTAACGCTCGCTCATTTCCGCGTTCTCGACACGCAGCACATTGCCGCCCTCCACGGTGCTCTCGCGGAAGCGACTCGCCCGCTACGCTCCTTGTCGCTCGCCTTCGCAAATGCGACTGTAGCAGCATGGTCCAGGCTCGGGCGGCTCCTGTTCACTCCGATCAACGTTGTGTCAGCGATGGAGGCGGACACGGAGCTCCACCTGAGCTGCCTCAACCGGCCCAGCGCTTCCGTAGGCGCGTTCATGGACAGTCTTCGCGACCTCAACTTGGAGGCGCTCCCTACAGTGCGTGCCGCGTTGGTCGATGGCGTGCCTGTGAGCCTTCGCGTGTGGCGACCAGTCGCGTACCTGTCACACGACGCAGAGGTAGCTGCAGACGTCGAGCTCTCGCCGCACGCGTTTTACCCAGTCACAAGTGTGACTGCGGAAGGGTGGTTCCTCGTCCAGGTCGAGACGATTGCGGGCGTGGTTTACTAGTCTCGTGTCGAACAAGGACCTCGCCCACCCGTTCTCGCGACCGAACGTCAAGGTCGTCAACCAGTTGTTCGCGATTACTGGCCCCAACATCCGCCGACTCGCGTTTCGACACCATGCGAACACTGCGTTTTATCGCCAGTTACCGACGATACTCGCGTGCTGCCCCCATCTCCACGACTTGAATCTCACTGGGACGCGGCTAGTGCGAGACGAGTCTCTCCCATTCTGGTGCGCGATGGAGCCGCGTTGGGGGGCTTCTCTCAAGGCTCTCAACGCCTCTGGCTGCTTCCTCGCGGCTTCAGGCCTCGCACGCCCGCTCCAGCTGCCCAATCTTCGATACCTCAACCTCCGACAGAACGATCTTGGGGATGTTGACATGAAAACAGTGGCGGCGATGCTGCACGACAGCGGCCTTCTCGACCACGTCGAACTCGACGGGTCCACGACTGAGACCCGTGGGACGTCGGCTCGAGCCCACGTTCTCGACCAAGTGCGCGCCGACCACTTCCCGGTTCCGAGCAAGCTCGCGTTTCTGAGCGCGCTGCGTCACCTGCGGGCGGCGAGCCCACAACTCGCAGGACTGGATCGCAACATCGTGGAGCTCATCTTCGAGCTGACGGGCAGAGCTCAGCCACGCACTATGGTTTGGTGGTGACGCGTCGGGATCTAATCGAAGCTCGCACATGAAGCTGCAAGATCTACGACGAAGGATCCGCCGACTGGATACGCTGTGCGTGTGCTAAATTTACTCCAAGACCGGAGGAAGAAAGATGAGGAAAGATCTCCAAGCCGAGAAGACTGCGGGTGGATCTGGTCGCCTACGCTGCGTGGTGGCCACAAGGACGCGCCTTTAGCAATCAGGAACGAGTCTCCGCCTGCTAAATCTCACCACAGCGCAATTTCTCTCGACTCGGAGACGCTACAGCGCTGACAAGAATGGCCGACGACAGCGAATCGTGGAGCTGCCCGGCGTGCACGCTCGCGAACGCGCTCACCGCAGAGGCCTGTGACGCTTGCGGCGCCACGAGTCCGCTCGTGATCGCCAGCTATGAGGCCGAAGATCGCGCTGCGGCCGCCGCGATGTCGGCGACCGAAAGCGCGAGCCCGCAGCGCAGCCACAAGCACAAGCCCGGCCGCGGCCGCGGAGCCTCGCAGGAGTCGAACCTCTCGGACGCCATGTCGGACGACATCGCGGCGGAGCTCGACCCGTGGACCCAGGCCGAGTTTGAATGGGCCAACGTCGAAGCCCACCAGGAAGCCAAGTCGCCCAAGAAACGCAAGTAGTAGATCACACACGACACGCGTCTCGCGGGCGGTGCGGACCCACCCAGACAATATATGACTTGGTTCTATCTGCTACGTACTGCATGGGTTCAAAACCGGAGCCTAGCTGCGTCGAGGGCCCCTCGCTTGCCTCCCCTCGCCTACCCGTGCTTGAGCTTGGCGCGCAGCGCCCGGCGGTACATGCGGATGGTCGACGCGATGACCGTGAACACGACGAGCCCGACAAACACCGACGACTTGAACGTGTTGTGGGCGCGCGCCTTGGCGACGTCCTCCTCCGAGCAGCCCTCCGGGACCGCCGCGCGCAGCGGCTCGGCGCCGCACGTCGTGTGGAGCTCAGTGGTCATAATGTTAAAGTACGAGTACAACACAAAGCAGATCGCCGAGACCGTGAGCGTCGCGCGGTACGCGAACTGCGTCATGTCGATCTTGGTGTCGACGTCGGCGCCGCTGTGGCGGTACACGACGACGCGCAGCGCGTCGATGGAAAAGTCGGCGAACGTGTTGGGGTCGCAGTACGGCAGGCAGCACAGCTCGCGCGAGGTCGCCACGACCGTGTGCCACGTGTTGCCGAACGCGAAGCTCAGCTGCAGCTTGAGCGACTGCGCGAGCCGCGTGTCGAGGCCCACGGTCGCCGCCGTGTCGGCGCGCAGCTTGGCCAGCAGCGCCAGCGTGAAGCCCAGCACCTGCGCCTGCATCTCTGCGTCCATGTCGCTTCCGTGCCACACGACCTTGCCGTGCTTGTTCCCATTCGACTTTTTGCGGGTCGCCGCGGCGGCGTCCTCACTCGGCGAGTCGCTCAGGTCGTAGACCGGCTTGAGCGGCGGCGTCAGCGCCGGCGTCGTGCGATAGAGAACGACCTTGAGCTTGGACTTGCGGCTCGACAGCAGCACGCACGCGCCCTTGCGCTAGTAGACACATTCCCCGCGCGCCACGCGTGTGGATCCACGTGAGTCTAACGAACGGTTGCCGCATCTCAAGAACAGAATGGCAGACACGTACGTAGCGTAGGTCGACGGCAAAGTCCGAGCCGGCGAGCACGTGCCAGCCGACGCCGTTCGCGGCCTCGAAGAGCTCTTTGACCGCGGCGCTGAACTCGCGCAGGTTCTTGCTCTTGCGCGCCGCGGCGTTGACCGCCTGGCGGCGTTGACCACAAAACCATGCGTAATTCCGTCAGAAATGGTCGCGACGAGATCGGGATTGCGCGCATTTGAAGGCGCGTACCGTCCGCGCAGCGAGCTGCAGCGCGCGCGACGCCTCGGGCGTGCGCGACGGCGTGAAGTCCGCGCCGCCGAACGCCATGGAGAGGAGGATCGAACCGCGACTCGGTCCAATGGAGCTCGTGCTCAATTGGCATCCACATCACAAAAGTGTGGC
This sequence comes from Pythium pyrilobum, assembly GCA_023335905.1. Lineage (NCBI taxonomy): Eukaryota > Oomycota > Peronosporomycetes > Pythiales > Pythiaceae > Pythium > Pythium pyrilobum. The sequence continues at coordinate 13,040 of JAADVV010000676.1, forward strand.
GGCACCTCATGATGCGTAAAAACAACAAGCACGTAATTACGCGATCCACGCGTATAAACTCAAAAATGGGTACATGTATCCATGTACGTGTTATCCAAATACATTGCATACGTGTTGCGAGGTCGCTTTTCACACCGGCCTCATCCCCTTGACAGGCTGAACTGCTGGCGACA
>JAADVV010000677.1:0-13207 GCA_023335905.1 Pythium pyrilobum
CCCCCCCCCCCCCGGGAGGGGCCCGACCCCCGTTCAGCAGTCAGTCACTATTGTCGGTGGGTCCTCGTTCCCCTCACAGTGGCTCTGGGTCGGGTCAGTCTATCAACCAGCGGAGGAGCTCGTGCGCTTTGGCTCATTGTCAATTCGATCGCCAACTGCAACGTGTCGTCTGCCAGTCGCCGCACCACCCAGTCAACGTGTAAGCCCTCAACGAACGACCCCACGATGGATTGCACCGGAGACCTCAATCGATTTGTCTGCGGCGAGCGGCCCGCATGGCAGTGTCTCTACCGCGGATCGATCTGCACGCGCGCGCGCACGATCAAAGACGACGGCGAGTACCACCGCCTGTGCGAGCACCACCGGTCGGTGGCGATCCGCAACCAGAAGAGGTGGCAGCAGCGCCGCCGCGCCAAGAAGCTCGTGATGTCCGCGGTGTCTCCCTCCATGGAGTCGGCGCCGTCGCCTGTGGATTCGATCTGGACCGATCTAGACGCCGAGGGCTCGGATCCGCTCAGCGACGACGAGTGGTTTCTGCTCACCGCCCGCTTCCTCGACGCATTACCTCTGGGCGACGCCTGGCAGCAACAAACTTCTTCGCCACTCAAGACGCAACATCAGAGGCGGCGCCACTCGCACGACGTGCTTCCTTACGTATAGCGCTCTAACGTTACATGCATTACAACATCCGCATAAACCACAACCAGAGTCCCCCATCCTTTCTTCTTAGAAGTACTCGCGCCAACCTAAAAAATCCTCCGCTTTAGATGGAGTTCTGCAGGCACAGCCGTCACCTAGGTCGCCCAGACTTCCGGACAAGTGCACTTGGGTAGACACAAAGATGGGTGTCCACGTCCCTTTTTCTCCGCTCCCCACACCCAAAGTCTCACTGGCATCCAGCCAAAGTGAGCTCGTCCTGGCGACCTGAAAGTGAGACAGACTCGTTTCTGTCACGCTTGCGTCTGCTGGGCCAGCAGTGCTGGGACAAACTCAGTATATATTATAGGAGGCTCTCAAATGCGTGACTGGCGTGACCACGTTATTTAACCCACATGCCAAGTATGCGTTGAGGGAGGTAAAAGGAGAAGATTTTGAGAAGATCGCGTGCATCTAAAGCTGACACTGACTGTTTTCGCTACAGTACAGTCCAATACTGTGAATACCGAAGATTTTTTGTTTCCTCAGCGTATGGACAAGAATCGATCGCCCACTCTGTTAGTAATGGAATGGAAGGAAACGCGGTGTACATCGCAATTGTTGGAAAGCACTAAAACCGGTAATACGTTAGTGCACTGAACCTTCGCCGAAGGTCCTTCGGCAAGGTGACGAGCTGATCGTGGCAGGCTGGGAGGGAAAAGTGAACGACAAGTGCACTGAAACATAGGACACTGACCTCCATGTATTAAGCACGACCTGCCCCACCTTCATCGGCTTCCCGTGCTCTCGCTACCCAACTTGGCTGAGTCATCCGGATCGTCATCACGCAGCAGTGACGCCAGGAGTGGCACGAGCGATCGCGTTGGATCTGCTCCACTGATGACGGACGACGCTGGCTGTGTCGGCGTCGTCTGGCGAAGCTGCCCGAGCATCGACGCCACGAGGATGTTGTCAGGCACGACGGCAATCACTCCAGCTTGACCGTCAACCTCGAAGGCCCTGCGCCATGCGGGGACAACGCGTGGCACCTGCCAGTTGGGATCCTCGACAGGCGAGGCTGGCAGGCTCGGCTTACTAGGAAGCGGCTGGCCAGTCGCGTGGACGAGTCGCTGCAGCACGAGGCAGCGACGCTGCTGCGAACGTCGTTGGTTCTCGTTGGCGCGGCGGCGGTGCTCTCGACAGAGCTGGTGGAGTCGACCGTCGGGGCGCGCGTCGCGCGGGTGCGTGCAGATGCCGCCTGGGTATCGGCACTGCCAGTCGGGGTGATGTCGCAGCTGCTTGCGTCGAGGCACCGCGCTGCGTTGTGGAGTGGCGCTTGTATCCCGTTCGTAGAATGGCAAGCGAAGCGTGTTCGTAGGCGCTGCCATCATGAGCGCACCGCCGTGTTGCGAATCCATGGTACCGCGAGGATATGAGCCCGAAGCCGAGCAACCCAGATGAATATAGTTTGCTGATCACGAGACTCCGGCTCGCAGGCGTTTGGGATCCTGGCTTTGACAAGCTCCGAGTGGTTTGTCAACTGGGAGTCACCAGCTTGGCTGCGATGGCGGGCCCGGCAGAAGCTCGTTGATAGCGAGACACGCTGGGATTCCCACGCCGACGGTGAAGATACAAATGACTCTTCCAAGTAATGCAGGTCCTCACATTCACTCTGCGTGTTTCCTCCCGCCTTGCTTCAACGCTCCTCCTTGTGGGCCAACGAGGCTTTGTGCCAGGGCAAAATTTCACCGAATTTCGCCGGTTGAGTCCGTGGGTTCGCGATTGTGGGTCAAAACGGATCACGAGAACCCGGAGTGTGCAGAGATTTTGATGCTTATGTCGCGAGCCGAGTGTTGCTGCCGTGCTGATGCCGGACCCGTGGACGTGGGTACACAAGAGGCGACTTCCCACCGGTCAGCTGCGGAGGGGCGAGACTCTTTGGCGGTTGTGGACTTGAGGTGGCAAGAATCCAATCGAGCGCGAGCGGCGCATGCGGCTGTTGAGCACCTGCGATAGGCGCCGATTTGCAGCACAAATTGAGCCGAAAGAATCTTCACCCCCAATATTTGGCGAGAGGTGTACCTACGGAACTTCACGGCTCGTCCGTATAGTAAGGTAGCGATCCGATGAGCAGCGTTCCAGTTGGGACCGATCCAAATTCAGTGTACTATATCTTGGTTAGTGCCCACCAGCGAAGTATGACTCGTGAACTCGATGGTGACCGCAGTCTCCGCTGTCGCCATATCGAAGCAAGGCGGCGTTCGGCACAACCTTGTCCAACCAAGCATGACCCAGGCTCAGCCGGTCACCCGCTTAGGCGGAACGTTGCCACCGCCGCTGCTTCTGGGCATTGCCGATCCTCGGCGGCCTCTGAAAACTAGCGGGACTTGGCACGAGGCTGCCGCGTACGTAAACACGTGTAGGTTGGCCAGTGAGCAGCTACTTCAACCACTGCGTAGCTACTCGTAGCCGACCCAGACGATGCCAACGCGCACGATCGCAGCGGCGATTTACCGTGCGCTATTGGAGGCGTCTAGGATGCCAAGCGCTGGCCATCCACCGCCGCCGCGCCACCGATATCCAAAAGGCAGGAAGACGCTGGATTCAACGGATCATCTCTTGCAAAATGCAAGTCGTCGCCATGGACTCCAGGAGGAGTCTCCAGACGTTCCACCCGTCCGATCGTCCTGAACGGCGGGGACTCTCTTCCCACTTGACGGGTGATATTTTACAGTGGCGTGCCGCCACTTCCTCCGGCTCCGCTGGCCCCGGCTAGCAATCATAAAACCTCTAGCTATACGGTTCACACAGATGTAACTGAATCGACTCCAACTTCAACAACGTCGGCGCATTCACTTCGTCCCCCTCTCCCCCTCTTTCGTGTTGAGTTGACGGGCGGTCGACTCACTGAGTCGGACTCAACACGACAACCGGGTTCAAAGGCGGGCGTCTCACACCGAAGGGATCACCGATTGACGTTAGGTGGCTCGTCAATCACACTGAACATGTTTGCCCTGCCCTGCCACGCTGTGTTTATCACACAAAAGTGGGCTACGCGTCAAGTCCCGAACTGCTCGTAGAATACACGATGGCCAGCCGAGCGTGACTAGCCTGGCGCTGCCTCCCAGGCAGCGCCAGGGCGGTCTGGATTATCCCAGACCACAGTGGTGCGTTGGCGCGGCGGCGGTACCCTGGGCAGAGCTGGTGGTCGGGTCGCATGTCGCGTGGGTCCACACGCCGCCTGGGTATCGGCACATCCATAGCCTTCCGACCCAGAGGATGACATAGCGAGGTTTGGTGCGCCCTGGTGGCGGAAGCGTTTACTTGGTACCTATCTCGGCATGCGACGCCCGCCACGTCACCGACAAGCAATGCAATAGGGACACTCGTGTGCAATACGCTCTTCAAGTGCGTCGCGTGCGTAGCAAGACCTCTTGCTGTACTGTACCCAGCTACACTACAGTAAGTTCCGATATGACAAAACGTTCGATACTATCACGAATTCCTGATAACTAACTGTACGCAAACGCACGTCACTGCCACCTCGACCTTCCATGCCTACGCAGGGAGAGCGGAGACGAATCGCTGAATTCGCAGTGGGTTGTTGTTAAGTCGACTAGACACGATCACACTCGCTCGCGAGTGTTCGTACATCACGCGACAGCGAGCGACACACAATACACGTCGACCAAATAGGTCGCTGGGTCTTTCCCAGTAGCCTGAGCCAGTTTGCTCCAGAGCTCGTAGTCATGGGATCGCACAGTACCAAAGTAAAAAAAAGAGTGCCTCTTTTCTTACCCACGCGCGCACGTTCATCACACCCACAGATGAATGCAGCGAAGCACGGATCCGGAAGGCGTTGACCGCTGCTGCCGTCTGAAAACCGCTGGCATTCCCGATCTACAACTGTCTGGGGGTCGGGCTGTCTACTGTACAATCAGTACAAGTTGCCCCTCTCATTGCCGGCATCTCCTGCCTCTTGGCGTTGAGTCATCGCAAAAGCCGACTGACCTCGTGAAAGGGGGAAGTCGCAACTCGCCCGGTGAGACGTTTTGCGGCAATCGCAATCCAAGCGCGAGCCGTTGGCTTCAGTACGGCTCAGTTCAGGACCGTGCAGCGAAGTCTCCCCCGAGCAGCGACCCCATTGCGGTCCGAGAATCCAGTGCCGAATCTTCGCCTGGGAAATGTGTAGAAGGTCTCGGTCGAGAGATTGTGAATCACAATCACAAGTTGTGATTGTGATTCGGTCTCACACTGCAAGCCGACGTCGCTCATGTGGAAAATGATTGGTCCGCTGCGAGCAAAGGGCCTTTCGCTCGAGTGAGTGGGTGGGCTTTACAGAGCGAAGCGAGACCAACGTCATGGTCTCTTTATGCGCGAACTGCAGTCGGGAGATGACAGAGCGTGTTGCCCACGGATGGCGATCTGTCTGCGATGGGACAGCGCAGCTGAGGAACCCCTCTAGTGGAATGTATCCGAGGCATGTATGTGAACGCATCGCCGTCGACTACCATCAATTCAAATTCAAAATAATACTGTATTATAATTCAAATAGTACTGCAGGATCATGGTCATCCTTCAGCCGCGAACTTGGGTGCCGACGTCGCCGTGGCAGAACATGGAGCCGAACACGACACCGTCCGCGGCGAGCGACCGCGCGGACCCGGATCTGTGCGTGTTGAGGTCCTTGGTGGAGAGCTGCCAGTCGCCGCCGCTCATGGGCTGGAAGGCCCAGTCGTCTTCCTCCTCTTCATCTTGCGGCGGGGGCGACGCCGGGCGGTGCTCGTCGCCCGTTGACAGGCTTTGGCGTTCCAGTAACCAGCGCTGGCTTCGAATCGTGTGGACGCGATGCTCCTCGCAGAAGTCATGGACCTTGCCCGTGAGCATGGTCACGCGCGGGTTCGTGCAGCCGCCGTCGCCGGGAAAGCAGCACTGCCAGGCCGCGCGGCCACGGCCGCTCTCGGGGCGGAGCGGCTGCTGCAGGATCGACGCGATTTCCATGGTTAACGGTTGTGGTGTGTGTGAGGTCGACAGAGGTTACAGGAATGAGGAGACCGTGGCCGTTGGCTCGAGAGAGAGAAGCGGATTGGACCACACTAAGACCGGGGGAGCTATCGGCGCAGGCTCGTTTTTGTCCTGTTTTGCGATGGAAGAACTGGCACTGTTCGCCCTGGCTATGCACACCATTGCGAGAATTCCAGGTGGTGATATGCGTTGTTGAAGGCCCTGAGATCACTGCCATAGAGGGACGTATCACATATGAGAGGTTTGGGATGGTCTCAGAAATGAGTCGGGTCCAAAAGAAAAAGCGGTTTTAGCAGCGTCGGGTTAGTCAGTCCTGTCGCTCGACGAACGCAGAGCCGAGCGACAGCGAGGCAGCGAAGACCCCGCTTTTGACACTTGGCAACGGCGGATTCTTGTGAACGAGCGCCAGATCAGCGTACTTGATCTGTGCTACAACGAGCGGAAAAAGGCGACAAACAATACTGTACTGTGGGCTGGTGATCATGATGTGCGTTACATGGCATGGCATGGCCGAATGCCATTGCAGGAGAGAAGCACTGCGTGCACTGCGGAGTTACAGTACAGTACTCGCACATTGCTGCGGGACGTAGAACACGCAACCATACCCTCTTGTTACGGTGGCAGGCTTGCGTGGTCCTGCAGTCACACCTGCGCTGGTACTGTTACAGCAAGGCCTGTGTGGATGGATGGCACGCTTCTCACGACATCTCTGCGACAGGAGTCTGCACCCGGTTCCGGCGCCACCGTTACAACTTGTAATACAAGGCACGAGCGACCGAACAGACCCACGTCAACGAGATCGTGGAGAGATAACCAGCGACAGAACAGAAGGTACACACGTGGTGCGTCGGTTTGACTAATAAAACCTTTGCAGGACTCGCAGCGAGGCCCTCGATCCGCGGCTCGTTTCTGCGTGCTTTTGCGGCCAAGGTCTCGCGCGTGGGCCTTGTCTTTGGCTGCATTTGCCGCGACAGAAGCGTTGCCGCGCCTCGTTTCTGCGGCGACTTGCGCTTCGACCTCGCTGCCGTCGGCGCTAGCAGACCGGGCGACTCATGTATTGTTGGAGGCATCGGCACACAGTGATTGTGTAGGAGTGCAAACGAGGCGAGCGTATCCACTTTTCACAGGTTTTCGGCTCAGTTCAGAAATGAGTTGGAGGGTACATGAGTAGCTACATAGCCTCCGAAATCAAATGCGTGTCTCCGTCGACAAGAGCTCAACGACTGAATACAGTAGCGAATGTAGGAGCCTTTGAAAGTGGATATCGTCAACCCAAGTGGTCGACAGAAAGGCCTCGTTGTCGGTGCAAGCCGCGCCAGAAACGAGGCCCACACGGGTGGTGTCACGGCGGCGAGCGGTGCGCCGCATGGTCCCACATAAACGAGGCGCAGATGATGGCTCGCGGACGGTTTGGTGAGCGATAGATCTACTAGTTTTATACACCACTGGACGAACGCTTCAACGTGGAGCACACGCTGGAGGACCAGCAAGAAGTGTCAACAGTCGCCGTGAGAGGGGACGCGGCCATTCTATAAACACCGCGCGCTACAGAGTGTAACTTACAGTTGGCGAGTGTGACCCGCGACGAGACGTCGGCAGACGCTGGGCACACGAGCAAGGACAAGCCTACTGGTATCCTCCATTGTCTATTGAATAGTTCTGGTAGTTGAGACTACAAGCAGGATTTACTTCACTGTGTTGGTCTAACAGTTTATATGAAATGTTACTCGGGCCTCAAGTTGTCGACCGAGTGGTGCGGTATCTCTGTCTCGTGCAGAGGAATTTTGTTGCTCCAGGTGTTGGGATATTTGTCGAGGAAACGCTTCACCACAGCCGCTGAACTTGGTGCAGGACGCAGACTTAGTACTGTTTGGTGTTCGTTATGAATAAGCCTCTGGACCATCAGAACTCGATGCACAAGAACAGTGCGTCGACGTCGATCGATTCAAAGAGCCGTGGACTGAGATCCACCGTGTAGTTCGCCAGTAAATCGTTGATCTCTTCGTCGTCGAGCAAACCGAGGTCCTTCTGGTTGCCTAGATCAGGTACTGAGTATGGCTCCATCTGACGCGGAGCACTTCCGCGCAGACGCCCCTGAGCGCGGATCAGCTCGTAGTGCTTCAGTCGCTTGCGTTGCTGGTAGAGTTGCTGCGTGCGGTTCGCCCGGTCGCGGTGCTCCTTACAGAGGTTGTGGAGCGAGCCATTGCGTTTGATGACGCGTGGCTTGGTGCACACGGCGTGGCGGTACTTGCAGCGCGTGGACACGCCGAGATCTTGATGGTAGTGGGCGTCGCTATAGGAGTTGATGGGAGGGAGGAACTGCATCTACCAACGGCGCAGAAGATGCTAGGCAATTCTCTTTTGGGTGCGGTGTTGCTGCTGTACCCCACACGGAAATCCAGCAATGGCTGCATGGAGAGGGGCGGAAGATGACCGATCTGAACAGGTTTGGATCCAGGCGCTGACTACCGAACGGCTGAACTGAATACACGCCACGCTACGTCGGAAGATGCACGCGCGTGCACGCAAACTGACTACTGAGTCCTACGCATGACACCCGCAAAAACCTACGACACTGTAGTCTACGGTGTGTAGGTTTACGGTCCGTAGGTCGCTGCTCAACCAAACTATTGACCATCATTGTCTCACCAGATCCTGAGATGAACCCATAAGAAAAAAAGGTTTTGGCAAAAAAGAGCCACTACCTTGGTAAACAAATAATGGAGAAACTATGTTCCCATCAATATATACGAACCGGTGGTGAAGATGGCATGTTACCTTTAGTAGATTATATAACCGCAGGATACAGTGGTCCTGCTATCGTGATGTTTTCTGTAAGAAGATCCACTCGTCGCACTCGCACAGACGCGATAGAGCTTGTGCTCGGGAGTCTCTGCACATATGCATGCAGTTGTCGACTATTAGTCAATGAGTTATTGAGACCGACAATGTTAGTTGGTGGCGCCTCTGTGGCCCTTTGGAAGTCACACAAAGTCCGACCGTGGACGTGAAAACATGGTTTTCCATGCCTATTCATCGGCTCAAAGATGACAGTCCGACCGATGTTTTCGTGCTTGTGAAATACGATTTTGTGGACGCCATTCACGTCGCCACAAAGTTGGGTAATGCCGTCTTGCTCCAAGAGCTTCTTGACGGACGAGTCGTCAGTGACGACCGCTGATATCCGACTACAAAAAAAGAGATCTCGCGCAATGGGTAACCGTGTGACTCGGCTGAGGGTTGAGCCGCCGCACCTCAACCACTCTAAATGACGTAGTTTCCTAATGAGGGAGTTTTCCTCATTTCCCGCTAAGAGTCCAAATCGGTAAAATTTTCGGTAAGGACTAGGGGAAACAAACGACAGTGAAACTTAGTATAAGGGCTTGGGGGGTCGAGTAATGATATGCTTCGAAATACAAAAAAAAAAATGTGCGACAGACTTGTTAGGGGATCCTCGACCGAACGAACCTTGCCATCATCTCGAGTTTATTTTTCGTCCCTTGGTCAGAAATTCGACTTCGGAACAGTTTTAGGATGCGGAAAATCGGGAATGTGAGGCAAACTCCCTCACTCCCTCATTTAAAGTAGTCTGTGTGGCGAATAAGAGGTGCGTCGCTTCTGTGCGTGCCGACTCGTCGACTCGATGGGGTGGGTCTCCCCTGGGCGACTGCGCACCATCCACCCTCGTCCCAGCCGCCAAGGCGCTAAAGAATGCAAGGCTCGTCATGATAAAGAGACATAGTAAGATGATGAACATGTGGATTGTATGGAAGTTATGTGGAGCGGCTACGGCAGCACCCCGTCACAATTGATGGAGTCGTTCGCGGCGCCAGCTTCGTCGTGCCACGGCGTAACAGCGCCAGGTACGGCAACATGCGAGACGCGAGCTCAGGGCATGTTCCCGTGGGCGTATTGAGGGTTTTTGCCTCGTTCCTGTCGATGGCGTGGACGATTTGCTGGACGTGCTCGACGTCCTGACCCACTCGGATCTGCTCTCCGCGCTGGACGTCGAGAGCTATGCGTACATGTATTTCTAGTCGCTTGAGCCCGGTGCTCGTCGCACAATTGGTGGAGTGAGCCGTTTGAGCTGACCGCGCGTCGGTTCGAACAGACAGTGTTGCAGTATCGACACAGGTCGGCTCTGGCCGGCTCTTGTGGTTCCTGAGGACAGCTGTTGCCTCCGTCGCTTGGCTCCATCTTGGTCGATATCCTCGGCAAGAATCCCTGTGCCCGGTCGCTGGTCGCCGGTGGATTGACGAATAAGCAATCGGTTGTGGGCATTTCGCTTCGTTGACGGCATACCGAGTTCAGTTGAGTGGGGGGGGGAGGCGAGCACCTTGCTGAATACTGGACAAAGTCGTTTTTGGTGTGGTGTGTCTGTGGTGATCTGCCCAACTCAGTAATGAGACGCCGCTGATTGGCTGTAATTCAAATCACCATCACTCACCACGTTCCCTGAGATCTGACTTGGGATCCAAACGTTCACAGAACAGAGTGGCGTGTGACACGAATCGTGACGAATTGTGTCACACGATCAAATCAAGGGCGTGTACTCAGTGCTGCATTGTTAAGATACGTCTAGCTGTTGGTATAATAGTACTGCGACGACGAAACAAAAGGCCTACGCTCTGCAGTTCCTGTCACGTTGCGATCAGTCAGGCCAAGCGAAAGCCCTCCTTCATCACCGCCTGCAGCGCAGCTTCGGGCACGTGGGTGAGCGGCTTGCCTCTCTCTCTCGTCCATCCAACAGATCAGTAGGTACAGCTCGAGCAGGACCCGGTGGCGCTAAGCGTAAGAATCCATCACAAGCCCAGGGCTGCGCGCATCGAGTCTCGCACTGGCTTTGCTCAGCGTGTACTCGCACTGGTACATATAGTTTATGGACAAATCGGCTTGGAGAAGCATCGTGGCCAGCGGATTCTGCTCTCGCTGAACATTGAGCGGAACTTTAGTGGGGTTTTGAGGCTCGAACGTATTCTGAGCCGGAATGACACGCTAGTAACGCCCATCAAGCGGTATTTTCAGTCCTACTTCGCTCATTGGCGGGAGCGGCATTTTGCCAGACTAGCTGTCCGGTAAACGGGCCACTGACCGGCTATAGGACTTTACAAGAGCAGTTCAATAGACCTTATTTCATAATCAAGCTCAGGATCATATCCACGGGCCACGATCGCGTGCACGACGTCTGCGAAACCATGTTCGCAAGCTGCATACAAGGGCGTCGAGCCCTGAGTATACAACCCGACAGTCATTAGTGAATCATGTCGCGAATCGAGTGTACCATTGCGACCGTACGTCACGATTCTTGGCCGCTGCGTCGGGGCCAGCTTCCATCAATCGATATCGGAGCGGTGACACGTCGCGGCATATTACAACGCAGATGAGTCCATCTGCAGATACCACACGACAGATTTCATGAGTACGAGGCAGTGACCATTACGTTGGGCGAGTCCATACGTTGTCGTGGGCACATCACATCGGCATCGGCTGCAAGAAGTCGGGCGACGACCAATTAGCATCGTTGCTACATGGAGTGGGGTCTCACCAAGCTGAGTCACATACGGTAGTTACTGTTGCTGGTTGCTTTGGTACCAGTTGGGACAGCTCGTGTGCACCGGGATGCACCTAACCACAGCCGTCGACGTCGGCGCCGCACGCGATGAGGACGCGTGCCACCTGTGCGTTGCCTGAGCTGCAGCAATTATCAGTGGCGTCCTGTCGCCCTATTTGGTGCCAGTGGCAGCGTGCCACCATCACGGTAGCAGTCGCGCGGTACAGGGATCCCACTCGCTCAAGCAAGCAGCTCGGATGCGATCGTCGCGGCGCTCGAGGTTGGCACCGGCGTCGACTAGCTGGGAGATCTCCTCGACCTCTCCCATCTCGCATGCGGCCCAGCGCCTCGCATCGAGCTCGGCTTCCAGCGTCCGCAGCAACGTCATCCTGGTTGCAGTGTCCTAGCGTACAGTTCGACTATCGGTAGCCTCTTGTGCCGAGTGATTCCTGAGAAGCGACGATGGACCACCTGCATCGGTGGACTCCGATTCAGTGGTCTCCGATTCCCTCACGTTGTAATGTATCGCAAGCACTACTTCGCAAATACAGTTGTACCACGAGCGTAGGATTAGTGCGGGCTACAAGGTCTACCAGTACAGTACCCGGTGACGTCAAAGATCCAATTATCGCTACTTAAGCCAAGCACGTATCGTACGCACGCACCGCTCGATCGTAATGGCGTGGCAGTGAGTGCACTCGCGTCGGAGAGCCAGGTAGCAAGTGGGTGGTACAGTCGCTGATACACCGTTCACTGCGATTAGTCGATGTACCTCAATAGTGGACCCTATTTTAGATTTTTGTCTCCTCAAGTTTTTATCGGAATTTGTTTTAGCTAATTGGGTCCGATAAAGTTGATGATTATCAGATAAACTGATCGCTTTGGTCTTTTCCGCTCCTTGATTGGATCAGTCAATCGTTAGAAAATGCTGAAAGACGGGTGCGAAAACGTATCTTTTATGCAAACCCTGTATTGGAGGGCACACAAATCCACACCAACTATTCGCAGTGAACGGTGCAGTGACGGCAAGGACAGTCGTATTTTCCATGATGTCGACAGCGGCTTCTAGTTCGGCGAGATGGTGCAGAACGCTCAGACTGAGCCTCAGCGTCTTGCACCTCTTGCACCACACACGAGTCTTCTTGGGGCTCAGCTCCTGGGTGCATCAAGGGACTCGCGGCCAGCAAAACGCGCCTGCGTGGGGAATAAGCGATACGCGAGGGAGCTTACGGACCGCACGCGGCCACACAGACGAAGCGACCACGGGCGCCAACGGCGCCGCCGTGGCGGAAGGCATGTCTCGAGTGAGACTGAAGCGCTTGCGATGAAAGTGGCTGTGCATTAGGCTGGTGCGTGTCGCTACCTTCGTCACGCTTCGTTGGCATGAAGATCGGATAACGTGAGCGCTAAAGATTTGTCCACGGCGGTGCGACGCTGGCGTATGCAGGGATTACAGACTGCAATTTACAATATGGCTGTACTGCCTCGTCTGTCATCTTCGAGCAATTATTCTATCTAATTGAGTCAGAGGTGGGTTTTGGTTTCTAAATGACTCAGTGAATCCAATACCTATTGGATTCAAGCAAGTTTGTGTTGATTTTTGTAAAAGATGCGTGCTTTGCGGGGATCAGTGGCTCGCGCCTGCGCGCTCCTCCGGCAAGCTCTGTCGCCTGCGCTAGACGCTTCGTACCGCCATCCGTCGCTTCGCTCCCGCGGTGGGCATTTAGAAAATCCTTCTGGCCGTCGGCATGCTCACCCCGAGGCGTGTTCTGGGGGGCGCGAAACCCCTCCCGCTGCTCTAAATGTGAATCCAATAGGTAATGGATTTGCCTAATCCTACGATAACCCAAAACCCCACCTCTGACCCAACTCAATAGAATAATGCCTCCCTCATCTTCGAGTGAACGGTACAGATGGCTTCGACGACGATAGCGAGTGTGGAAGGCGATGGCGGTCATCGCCTTCCCAAGCCGCCGGGGACCCGGTCCCCCACAG
>JAADVV010000678.1:0-13192 GCA_023335905.1 Pythium pyrilobum
CGAGAGAGAGAGAGAGAGAGAGAGAGAGAGAGAGAGAGAGATGGCGGCTCTCTCTAGGGTATGTACGGGACAACGCGCGTCGCCTGCGGGTCGCCGGAGGAGTGGCTTGGCCTCACTTCGCCGCGGACGTTGACGGCTTGGAAAGCATGATGCTCATGCACCAGTACTGGTCGGCGGCAATGGGTTCTGGCGCGTAGCTAAAACCTCGTAAAGGAGGTTTTATTGAATCGACCACTACCCGGGTTTAGGGAAAACGCGTTGCCTAATACCGGCGACAAATGCTGTAAGAGAACCAGACGGTGCCGGCAGTATCCAGAGGGGACGTTAGGGACGCAACTCATCTCGGGTGATAGCAGATAAGAACGTAGCCTCGTTTTAGTGCCAATGAGCTGTGACGGGGTTGCGCAACATCTCTCTCCCTTCGGCCACTGCACTAAAACGAGGTGGTTGCTACCGTAATCAGCGTCTGGACTGTGAATCGGATGCCACCATCATTCTTCTCTCCCTCCCAGAAAAACCCAGAGGTCAGGGAGGCACAATCGCACGGGAGAGGACACCAGCAATATTGGCGTTCCAGTCGACACGCCATATCTCCATCAGTATTGGATCTACGATTCAAAGGACACGGTCATCCGAAGCGCCTTACCCCTCTCTACACGTCTATACCACCAAAAACCATGGATGTCGGCTCGCATTGCGCCAAGAGCGATTGCCAACAGGTCGACTTCCTGCCGTTCACGTGCGACTGCTGCTCGAGCGTGTTCTGCCTCGAGCACCGCAGCTACGACGCCCACGCGTGTCCAAATGCCGGCAGCCGCGACCGCCGCGTCGTCCAGTGCCCGATGTGCAAGCAGATGATCCGCTGGACGCCCGAGCAGGACGTGAACCTCGTGTGGGAGCAGCACGTCCACAGCGGCCAGTGTGTGCCGAGCCCGCAACTCGTCGGCGCGAACGGCGAGCTCAAGACAGAGAAGAAGAAAAAGCCGCGCTGCGGTGCAGAGCGGTGCCGTGAGGTGCTTCTCGTGTCCAACCAGTTCCATTGCAACAAGTGCGGGCTCGACGTGTGCCTCAAGCACCGCTTCGAAGGCGACCACGCGTGCGAGACTGTGCGCGAGCGGCGGCGCCAGCAGCGCGGCTCGTTCTTCTCGCGACCGGCGGCGGCTTCCTCTTCTGCAGCTGCAAAGCCATCAGCTGCATCCGTCAACAAAGCCAAGCTCCAGCAGAACGCGCGGGCGGCCGCGACGACCGTCGCGAATGGTGCGCGTTCAGCCGTGAACACGGTCGTCCAGAAGGGCAAGGCCGTCGCCGCCAGCACGAGCGCCACAACCGTCACAACGTCGTCTGAGGAGTGTCCGATGTGCCAGCAGAAGTTCGCCAACGTCATGCAGCTGATTGCCCACGTGAACCGCACGCACCCAGAGATCGACACGCGCGCCCAGGCGCGGACAGCAGCGGCTGCGCCAGCCACCGCCGCGGGTTCGACCAGTGCACGACCAGGACGCGAAGTGTGTCCGCAGTGTCGCACCGTGTTCAGCGACGTCACGACGTTGATCGCCCACGTCGAGAGTGCGCACTCCGGGTCCGCGCGCGTCGCTGCTGGCGGCTCGTCCGCCGCCTCCAACGACGAGAAGTGCCTCGTCATGTAGTACACAGAATTATGAATTATGAGTAGTACGTGGCCAAATGACCAAATCGTCGGAAGGAAGCTTCTTGGCATCACAAAGAGAACCGCGGCTCCAATGGCGTTGTCTGTTCGCTTGGCTATACAATTTTAAATGGTGTTTGCTTGGTATTGCTTTCCTTCTGTGCTAATATGCTTGGGCATAGCGTGCCCCACTCAGCCCGACTTGAACAGTAAGATCGCGACCTGGCCGAGGTAAAAGTAGATGAAGTGCTTGGTCTCGTGGGTCACGTACGACCCAAAGTTGCGGCCGACGATGCAGTGCCACGTCGGGTTGTACTTCTTGTCGAACTCCTTCTTGATGAAGGCGGCAATGTCCTTCTCGATGTTGTACTTTTCGAGCGCCTGCGACGCGCAGTCCACGGCGTCCTGCTGCATGTCCTCGTGCATGTCGGCGTTCTTGATCACGGCCTTGCGTTCCGCCATGGTGGCTGTGGGTGTATGTGTGTCTTCTATTCGTCTGCGCGGCGCGCGGGAGAAGGGGGAATACGTAGAGGAAGAGAGAGAAATCGCGCGAGCCGTCGACCGTGCCTTCTCGTCTTCTGCTTCAATTCGACTCTTTGACGGAAGGGGAGAAGGAAAGAAACCCATGCAAGCGGCGGCTGCTCCGGAAAATTTGCTATTCTAGAAACGGTTAGATTACGGAAAGATTACAGTTCATCGGCCGCCCACGAAACGGATGGTCGGTCTATCCGTGGATGGAGAGCGCACAGGAAAGAAAACGGCGCGAACAAACGAAGAAATTATAAATAACTTGCGATCCGTTATGGAACCTTCGTGAGCAGAGGTGGGTACAGAAGCTAAGCTGACTGCGTTGTGCAGACTAAGCTAGCATAGCCTAACAAGGTAACTTGCACACGTTGCACTTTTCCTCTCAGGGAAGCAACTTCTCGAATGCAGCATAAACAACGTGTGTGTATCTCATCTTACTCTGCGACATCGATTTCCATTTTGTTCCGTGCGAGGCAATCACGCCGTCGCCGAGTTGACGAGGTTGGCGTAGATGCCGTTCTTCGCCAGCAGCTCCGAGTGCGTGCCCTGCTCGGCGATGTGGCCACCGCTGACCACGCAGATCTTGTCGGCCCGGCGGATCGTCGACAACCGGTGGGCAATGATGATCGTCGTGCGCTTCTTGAGCGAGACAACCTTGTCCAGCGCCTCCTGCACGACCTTCTCACTCTCCGAGTCGAGTGCACTCGTGGCTTCGTCGAGAAGCAGCACGTTTGGGTCCTTGAGAATCGCACGCGCAATCGCGATACGCTGCTTCTGACCGCCCGACAATTGCTCACCCTTCATGCCGACCTGTGTGTTGTATCCGTCGGGGAACTGCGTGATGTAGTCGTGTGCATTCGCCATCTTGGCCGCAGCTTCAATCTCCTCCTGGGTTGGCGTGCGCGTCAAGCCGTATGCGATATTGTCCGAGATTGAGCCCGAGAACAGTACCGGCTCCTGGCCGACCAGGCCGATCTGATCGCGAAGCCACGAGAGGTTGATATCCTTGAGGTTGTTGCCGTCGAGCAGCACCTCACCGCGAATCGGGTCGTAGAAGCGCTCAATGAGCGCAATGATCGTCGACTTGCCGCCGCCCGATGGGCCGCAGAAAGCAACGGTCTGGCCAGGCTCAACGGTGAGGTTGTAGTGCTTCAGCACAGACGATTCGGGACGCGTTGGGTAGCGGAACGAGATGTTCTTGAACTCCAGCTTGCCCTCCACCGTCGCTGGACGCAGACCGCCTTCATCGAACGCGTCAATGGGCACCTCACGGTTCTTAAGCGCCATGATGGTCGCGCCAGCCTTGGTCGCCGCCTCGGCGTCGCCAAAGTAGGACGCCGCACCAGTCACACCTTGGATCGACATCATGATCGCCATGAGCGTACGGATGAGCTGGCCGAATGGGATGTCACCGCGCGAGACGAGCTTGCCACCGTACCAGAAGACGAGCGCGTAGACAGCCATCATGATGAACGAGCTGAAGCCGAGTGCGACACCGTTGATCTGGGCCTGCAGGTGGCCCTTCTGGAACGGCTCCTCCAGCAAGTCGTGGAACTTGTCGGCCGACGACTTCTCAAGACCAAGCGAGACGACCGTGCGGATGTTGCTGAGACGCTCAGACGCGTGAGCACCGGGCTCGGCGAGCTCGTCCGAGATCGCGTCGCGGCGGTGGATCTGGCTCATACGAATATACTGTCCACCGATGAGAAGCGGGAACACAGCGAGCATGATAAGCGTCAATAGCCAACTCCCTGTGGCGAAGGAGATCGTGAGCGCGGCGATGAGCGTGAAAAACGCCTGCACGAGACGCGCCTGCGAGTCACCCGAAAGCATCGCCACCTTGGTGGCGTTGGTGTTGAGATCGGCCGTGAGCGCACCCGTCGCGTTGTCCTTCTCGTCGAAGAAGCCGACGTTCTGGCGGCACAGCGCCGTGAAGTTGATGTCGCGCATGCGGGTCGTGACCTTCTCCATCATGTACTTGAACGAGAAGAACTGCATGAAGATGAAGAAAAAGAGCACGGCCGCGCCGATGAGGTAGCAGATACCGTAGAACGTCACATCCTTGTACAGTTTGTCGAGGTACGAGTGGTCTCCCGTGCGCTCATACTCACCGTACTTGGTCGTCATGGTCGTGATCATGCCCGAGACTAAGATGGCCGAGCACGGCAGCGCACAGCCGCTGACCATTGCACCGATCATGCCTGTGTAGAAGAACTTGCGCTCGGGCGACGAGAGGCGGAAGATGTCGAGCACGGTGAACTTTGGTCGCTCCGTTGCATTGTTCTCAACATGCATGATCGACTTGTCAGATTGGGTCGACATGAAGCTGCCACGACGCGCCATTTCCACAGCCTCCGGTTCCTCTTCGGCGACATCGACGGCGGGAACCTCGTCCTCCTTGGACTTGAGCTCCTGCATCTTGTACATCGTCTTGTAGATTCCTTCCTCGAGCAGCATCAAATCGTCGTGCTTGCCGCTTTCCACAATGTGGCCACCCGAAAGCACAACAATCTTGTCGGCGTTGCGCACCGTGCTGAGGCGGTGAGCGATCACCAGCGTGGTCGTGTTGGTCTTGTCCATGAGATCGTTCAGAGCAGCTTGCACGATGCGTTCACTTTCGTTGTCAAGCGCGCTCGTCGCTTCGTCAAGCACCAAGATCTTTGGGTTGCGCACGATCGCACGCGCGATAGCGACTCGCTGCTTCTGTCCACCCGAAAGTGACACTCCCTTCTCACCTACGAGCGTATCGTACTGCTGGGGCAGTGCCATGATGAAGTTGTGGGCGTTGGACTTCTTGGCAGCTTCAATAGCTTCCTCACGAGTGACGTCCTTGCCACCGGCAGAAATGTTCTCGTAGATCGAGGTCTGAAAAAGCACCGGCTCTTGCTGCACGATACCGATCTGCTGGCGCAGCCACCGCACGTTGAGGTCCTTAATGTCGACACCGTCGAGCGTGATCTGGCCGCTCTGCGGGTCGTAGAAGCGTTCCAAGAGCGACACGAGTGTTGACTTACCGCCACCACTCGTTCCAACGAAGGCCACCGTCTCACCAGCAGTGATTGTCAAGTTGTAGTCCACGAGAACGGGTGCCTCGGGACGGGTCGGGTACGTGAAGTGGACGTTCTTGACCTCGATGGCGCCTTCACACTTCTCCGGAATGATTCCGTCATCCTTAGAGGCGTCGATCGCCGACTTAGTGTCCAAGATTTTGAACAACTCCTCGGCCGAGCCTGCGGCCTGCGCGACTGCAGTGAGGTTGGGCGAGATCTGTGCGAGCGAGCCCGAGCCCATCAGGATGGCAAAGAAGGCCGAGAACACCTTGGTAGGTGTGCTTTTGCCGATCGAGACCTTGTGGCCGCCGTACCAGAGACCGATCGAGTACATGACCCACATACTGGCGAGGAACATGGCGAACACGCCGGACGTGTACTTGGCGAGCTTGATGTTCTCCGTCTCGGCACGCTTCGTGTGCTCATTGTACTTGACGAGCGCCTTCTTCTGTCCGTTGAGCGACGCGACCGTGCGCATCTGGCCCAGCGTCTCCTCGGCGACGGCGCCGGCCTCGGCGTACACCTTCTGGGCCCACTCCGACTTGGAGCGCATGGTCTTGATGAGCCACGAGAGCGACAGCGCCATCACGGGCATGACCGCGGCCATCACGAGCGTCATATCCCAGCCGCGCACGAAACCGATGATGAAGCCCACAAAGAACATCGTAGTGAAGCGAAACAGGTCGCCGAGCTTCTGGCCCATGCCTTCCTTGATCTTGACCGTGTCGCCCGACAGGCGGCTCGACAACTGGAGCGCGTCGTGCGAGTCGTACCACCCAATATCCATGTACAGCATGTGCTTGAGCGCCGCGCTGCGCAGGTACTTCATCTGGCGCTCGGCCGTGTAGTAGAACGTCACGTACGCGATGTAATCCGTAAAGAACATGCCACACGCGATCGAAAAGTAGCTCAGCGCCGCCTTGTTGACCGTGTCAAGATCCACGGGCGTCTTGGCGAAGCCACCGAGCACGTTGCCGAACACGATGGCCATCATCGGGAACAGCGCACCGTTCGCCGTGGCCATGAGGATGCCGATGGCGAGCAGCAGCTTGTCAAACGGCGTCGCGTACCGGTACAGACTGGCAAAGTTGAACGACTTGGGGCCGCCGGGGCCGCGGCCGAGCTTGCCCTTGCCCTTGTCGCCGGCGACGTCCGTGGACGCGCCCGACTCGGAGGTCGTGTCCTCCTTCTTGAGCTTGGCCACGTCGCTGTCTGCCGCGAAGACCTGCACGTTGACGTCGCCCTTGGGCGTCTCCACCTTGACGTAGTCGCCCTGCAGCGCGTCCTTCTCGGGCAGCGGCGCCATGATGGTTTCCCTTGGTTGCCTCTTGTCGTTGCCGTTGCCGCGGAAAGTTGGAGAATGAGAATTGGCAAGTCGTTGGCGACTTTCTTGTTGGCGGTCGCTGTTGTTGGCGGTTCGTCTTGAGATTGGGCAGGCGGTGGATCCACCGTGCTGTGCACACTCGCCAGACACTCCCAGTGGGAGTCCCAGACACGAAGCCAGGGGGTCCAAAATCGAATGAAAAGTCTGATGGCTCTTCTTGGGGACCAGCGGCCCAAAATAACGTGGATACGCGTTTTTCAGTATTCTGGGTGGTTATGGATAACATAATGTCATGCGAATATCGACTAATAAGAATAGGTAGACACAACACAGTAGGTTTGGGTATTTGTGGCCAGTCTCTGGTACCAATGCTTTGCTCATTGTTTGCACCAAGAGTGAACACGCTCCGCTTCTGGTGATCCAACTACCTGTGACAAAGCATCTCCTCACACCTGCTCTGGCGTGATCTGATGCAATATCGACTCTTTCTGTTTCGAATACCTTTTCAAAATGAATACTTGGAAGCAACTGAGAATGCCGTCCCTGTTCTTTGCCGTTCTCGTCCACATCCGAATTCGTACTGTACCCATAATCGAGTTGTTTTTTTATGACACCCAATTTGAGTTTGCTTCTTTCGCCGCTCTCCTCGGTGTCTCCACGAATTTTCCTTGGAGCCACAAGACTACTCCGTGGGAAGCGGTTGGTGCTCGAAGACCACTGCGCGGCTCACGATGTTTTCCCCCTACTAGAATGTGCAGGGCATTCATTGCTCATTCGATTTCTGCGGCGAATTTCGATGTGGTTGCGAAATGCGGATAATATCTATTTCTCCGGTGCCAAAATATCGATTTTTGAGTTGCGCTCCTCGTGACATAAAAAGTCGACCGTGGGATGTGCTGGTTGCGGCTCGCCTCTCGCTCACGTCGACACGGTCACCAAGTCGAACTTCTATCGAAAATGACGGTGAATGACCATCACTCTGCTGCTGACGGCGGGACACAGCATTGCTGTCAGCAAGTGCGTGTGAACCCTACCCCTTTTGCAGATTGGCGTCGTTTCAAATCATAACGTAAATAAGTGGATTTATAACCTTGCAAAATATGTGACGTGTGAAGATAACTCTGTTTCCATAACAACAGCAGTGAACGGATCAGCCTACGAGCCGTAGCAGCAGCCCCCACGGCAGCGTGAGCGCGGCGACACCGACGCACACGAGCCACTGGTCTACGGATAGCGTGACGCACTGGAACAGTGTGCTGCCGAACTGCACGGCCGCCCATTGGAGCGCCGCCTGGAGGAGCCACCCGCAGACGAAGAGACGGTTGCGCACGAGGCCGGCGAACACGTTGCGCTCGTCGTCGATGCGGCGGCAGTTGATCTGGTTGAAGAGCTGCATCCACGCGAAAGTATTGAAGGCCATGGTGGACTGTACCGTCGCGTCGGTTGATGACGACGAAACGACTTGGGGCGACGCCATCGGCCAGTCGGCGCCGGCGCGAAGGACCAGCACGAGCAGCTGGAACGCGCACTGGCCGGCGATGTGCTTCCGCATCTTGCGCGACAAAAGCGGCGAATCGAGTTTGTACGGCCGACGCTGCATGACGCGGTCGGTCGGCTCTTCGGTCGCCAAGCCAAGACTCACAAATGCGTCCATGAACAGGTTCACCCACAGGATCTGCACGGCCGTCAGCGCCGGCGAGTCCATGAACAGCGCACTACCGACGGCCATGGTCACGGCCACGGCGATCATCGTGAGCTGGAACTGCAGGAACTTGGCGATCGAGTCGTACACGTTGCGCCCCCACTTGATTGCGTTCACGATCGACAGGAAATTGTCGTCGAGCACGACGATGTCGGACGCGCGCTTGGCGACCTCCGTGCCGCCCTGGCCCATCGCAAAGCCGACGTGGGCCTTTTTCAGCGCTGCCGCATCGTTCGTGCCGTCGCCCGTGACCGCGACGAGCTGCGGATCGACCTGAGAGGCCATGAGACCGCTGACAAGAACGTACTTGTCGAGCGGCGTGGCCCGTGCGAGCACGCGCAGCGTCGGCCAGATCCGGTCAAACTCGACCTGGTTGATGCCGCCGTTGTCGTCGGCCACGCGCGCTCGGAACTCGGATGCGTCCATTGTGCGTACGGCTGGCTCGCCTTCTTCCAGGTCTCTATCCTCGGTAGACGGATCGGCATCGAGAATACCACACTGCCTGGCGATGGCCGAGGCCGTGAGGATGTTGTCGCCCGTGACAATACACACAGCCACGCCAGCGGACTTGCACATCTCGATCGCGCGTGGCACCTCCAAACGGATGGGATCCTCGATCGCGACGACCGCGAGCAGCGTGAGCTCGGTCTCGACACTGTCCGCTTGGGTGCTGTCGTCGCTGGACAGCTCCTTGTACGCGAGACACAGCGTTCGGCAGCCGCGCATCGCGTGGCGCCCAATGACCGAGCTCATGATCATGTCCCTTTGCTGGCCGCTCAGCAGACTTACGATGGCCTTGCCGTCCGCGTCGTACTGGCGACGCGACGCGCACTGCTGCAGCACAGCCTCGGGCGCGCCCTTGGTCAGGACCAAGGTCTTCCCGCCTTGTGCGACGCGCACCACTGTCGTCATACACTTGCGATCGCTGTTGAACGGCACGACGCGCACGAGCTCGCATCCGCTGCGGAGCGCGTCGTACTGGAAGCCCGCGTCTCGCACGAATCGCAGCAGCGCACTCTCTGTCGGGCTGCCCGTGGCCGCGCGGTCGTTACCCGCGAGCAGCTCGGCCGACGAGTTGACCGCCATGCTCTGCATCAGTAGGTCCACGGTCGCTTCGTCCACCACGCTCTGCACGATATTTTGTGGGGAGTAAATCTCATGCCGCTCCCCTCCAAGCCACACGGCCGTGACCGTCATTTCGTTGGTCGTGAGCGTGCCGGTCTTGTCGGAACAAATGATCGTGGCGTTGCCCGCCGTCTCACACGCGTACAAGTGGCGCACGAGGCTCTTGTCGCGCAGCATTTGCCGCACCGAGTACGTCAGCGCGATGATCACGGCGAGCGGCAGACCCTCGGGGATGGCGACCACGAGCGTCGTGACCGCGAGGATGAAGAAGTTGACAAACTGGCTCAACGCCTGCGACGTCCACGGTTCGTCATCGATCGCGAATTGCTTGATGGAAAATTTGACACTCAGCGCGAAGAACAGGAGCGTCGACACCACGGCGCCGATCTTGCCCATGGTCAAGTTGAGCCGCTCGAGCTTGAGCGCGAGCGGCGTGCGGTCCAGCGCGTCGGCTTCCGCCTTTAGCTCGACGTCTTGGTCGTCGCTATCGGCGTCCGCGGCGGCGGCGCGGGGCGTCGCTAGCCCCACGTACCCATCGGTTTGCACGCTCTTGTGCGTCTTCTCATCCGTCTTCTTGTTGCTCTTTTCGCCGTTGACAATGTTCAGCACCATGCCTTCCTGGGTGTGCTCGCCGACACACAACACGACCATCGAGCCGCCGCCTTCCATCACGGTCGTGCCGCCCAGCACGACGTTGCACTTCTCGCTCTCCCAGTGCTTGCCCACGGGTTCGGCCTCGCCGGTCATCGCGCTCTCGTCGACGCGCAGCTCGTGGCTGCTCAGCAAGACGCCGTCCGCGGGCACGACGTCCCCCGTGTGGAGCACGACCAAGTCGCCCACGACGAGCCCCCACTTGGACGTCTCCGTGGGCGTGCCGTCGTCGCGCACGACGTGGACGAGCGGGTTGTTCTTGACGGCGTTCAGCGCCTGGAACTGGCGCTCCTTCTTGAACTCGGTCAGCGCCGTGACCAGCACGATCGCCGCCACGGCCACGAGCACGCACGTGCCTTCGACCCAGTCGGTCGACGGGTGGTCCCCCACGGAGACGCCGAGCAGCAGCGACACGAGCCCGGCGCCCAGCAGCATGAGGTTCGTGCGGTCCAGGAACGCGGCCTCGAACATGAGCCGCGGCAGCGACTTGGCGCGCGGCGCCGCCACGACGTTGCGTCCGAAATGCGCCTGCCGGGCGGGGATCGATGGCGAGGCAATGCCGCGGGAGACGCCATTCGGGGCGAGGCCCAGCGCCGCCTCGAGCGCGCGCCAGCCGCCGATGGCGTCGAGCACGGGCCGCTGGCGCGCCGCCGCTATCGTGCGCGCGAGCAGCCGCGGTGCAGCCCACGCGGTCGAGGCCGCATCGGCGTGGAGGTCAGCCCTGCTTGCGTGCATCGATTATGAGAGGCGCCATCCCGCTGGAGGAGGAGGGTCCTACCTGTTAAAACCTATTATTCTTCGTATGAATGCAGTCAGCTTAAAACACCATTATACGAACATGGAGATCTCTGCTGAACACATAAACGCATACCCGCCTTCAATGAATAGAATGGCGTTTGATCCTTGTCCTAGCTCCACCGTTGACGCTGCGTGCGTCACGTCGTTCGCCAAGTGCGGCCGACCGGACGTGGCCGACTTGATACACCTCGAAGCTCACGACTAGCGACCAGAATGGGTGGACGACCCTCCACTGCTCCCCTTACGGACATCGCAGCGTCGCGGAAGTGCTGATCAAAGCTGGCGCGAATCAACTGACTGGCGGCGGAACCTATCGTGCCGACCGTTTGCTGACTTGTTTGCACTGGCGCCAGCAGACCGAACGCCGACTGCGGCACCTCGTCGCGATTGTCATCGCGACGAGGCCAGCATGTGGGAGCTGTTCTCGGGACCGCCGGTACGAACGTGTACGAGATTCTCAGAGCCCTCGTCGCGAGACATGTTGGGAGCGCTTTTAGTTTGGTATGCTTTTGCCGTAGGGCGGTTCGATAATGCTACACCAAGCAGCCGCACGTGGCCACGCTGTGGTCCGCCCACGTGCTGCTCAACGCTAAGGTCGGCAGATGTGGACGGTCACACGCCATTGTATCGCTCCTGCTCGGGGCTGCGTCCTCGTGGTGCGCGTTTGGCTCGCCACCGAAGCCACAGAGCACAAGGTCAGTGCTCCGTTGCCTGTGGTGTAGCTGACAAGTTGGGTGGAAGGCTGACGGTGCAGCCAGCTGATGCTGCTAGACACTTGTATACGCAGGACATTAGTCTGCTCATGGAGGTCGTCCTCTGCACATAAAGCGATCTTCCACTGGGCGATGTCTACGAGTGCCTCAGGTTGGTATCGTTCGGCGCCGTCATGCCGTCCGAGCACGGCTGGGAGCGGCGCGGCGCGCATTCACTGTTCTTCACGAGGCCGACGCTGTCATGTGTGTGAACCTCCACTCGTACTCAATGGCGATGACACAAGCACAGTTCCGAGCGCATGGAGACGACGCGATGCTGGCCGACCTCATGAACGGCTTCGTTGCGATAAGGCCACGATCGTCCGCTGGCTGCGCGGCGCCAGCCAGACGCCGAGTTTGTGCTGGTCGCGACGAAAGAAGACGCGCGCCGTGCCCGTGGGAGCGGCGGGCACACGAACTGAACGGGCACGCGTCGATTAGTGGAAAAGAAGAATGACTGGCTGAAACCGAAGGACTCGGCGAACGACAAGGATGAGCGAGCGCGTCGAGCCAAACGACTGCAGAAACCGATCGTGCAGGCCCAAAATATGGCTCCGCGCGCGTGGATAGCTGTGAGCTGCACGGACAAGGCGTCTGTCGTGGGTGCAAGCGAGCAGCTCCAGCGCGCAGTTGCGGCGAGCAGCCGCAGCTTCATGATGGCGACGTTGTACTTGAGGCAGACTCGTGCGCCGCCCTCGGTCCACACAGCAAATCTGCGACGTGTGTACGAGTGTAGCCATGATAGTCCCCTTCAATACAGACCCGTCTTCTAATAATACACGCCGTTAACTTTGGCAGCAACAGTCAACTCGCCATCCGCCACGCAATGACCATGAATGGCCGCCACGGCGTGCTGCTGCTGCGCGGGCTCGCGCGCCGCCCCGCGGGCCCCGCGCAGCACGCGCGCTGCGCCTTACTGCACTGCGGTGCGCAGTTGACCCGCGCGTTCAGCTCGCGCGACGTCGCGGCGCCCGGCAACGTCGCAGCGATCAAGAACACGCCGCACCTCAAGCGCAAGCTCGGCCAGCACCTGCTCGTGACCGAGCAGATCCTCACGCAGATCGTCGACGCCGCGGCGCTGCCTGCGCTCCTCAAGCGCAAGCAGAAAGAGGCGGCCACTGCGGCTTTGGTGGCGGAGGCCGAGAAGAGCGATGGTAACGACGAGCAGCAGCAGAACGTCGCCACATCGCCGATCGTGCGCGTGCTCGAGATTGGTCCCGGCACGGGCAATCTCACGTCGGCGCTGCTCGGCATCTCGCCAAACCTCCACGTCCATGCCGTGGAATACGACGTGCGCATGGTGGAGCGACTCAAGGAGCGGTTCCGGGACGAGCTGCTCGTCACCAGGCAGCTCAAGCTGGAGAACATTGACTTTGAAGAGTTTGCGTTCGCCAAGGACCTAGCGCCGCTCAAGCCCACGGCAACGGCGTCTCCACGCCGCGTATCCATCCGCGGGCGAGCCAAGGCGCGCGAGCGCGCGACGGCGGCGGCGGCGGCCGCGGCCGAGAACGAGCTGCGCCACTTTGACGCGTGTGTCGCCAACATCCCGTATCAGCTCTCGTCCATCATCATCTCGCGGCTCTCCAACTACATGTTCAAGTTCCCCGACCGCCTCCA
>JAADVV010000679.1:0-13190 GCA_023335905.1 Pythium pyrilobum
ACGTCAATACGCCACCGCCACCAAGTAGTCAAGACCGCCAAGGGTAGACGCACGTCGGGTTGTTCGCGAACTCGGACATATCGCCGTGCGCGACTGCGGGTACGACACGAGAGGAGAGAACAAGCACGAGGAAATCAGTGGCCGCGCGCCAACAACTCTCCATGGATACCATCATTCGTTCTCCAGCAGCGAGCAGCTACCGCACCGAACGCAGACGCGTGGAAGCCGCGCGGCTGCAGCGGCGCCACCGTCCGCGCGGACGGAACCATCACCATCCGCAGAGGAGCGCGCGGCGCGAGCGCGCGCTTGGTGGCCGCGCGCCACGCCGTCGCCGTCGTCGTCCGCAGGATCGTCGTCGTCATATTCCCAGCCGTCGATTCCGTAATAAATGGCCACCAGAATGGGATCAGACCCCGTCCAAACCGATTGCGGTCACTATTTTGTGTGTGTGGCGAACGCAGAATGATGGTCCCTCGATCATCATCATTCACACGTCACAGATTTTGTTGCATTGCATTCTCACACGTCGCAGCTTTCGCTCCAATCACGCCGTGCAGCCGAGCCAGCGCTCGACCTGCGGGTCGCACGCCGCGCCCACTCGCTGCGCGATCTCGAGCCGCCGCATGGCCTCGTACTCGCCGAAGACGTCACAGTGGACGACCTGCATGCGTCCATTGTAGCAGACGCCCGCGCGGCCGCCCAGCGTGCACTGCCTGTAGAGTACGCCGCCGCAGAGACCGTCGGTGGACAGCGCCGTCGGCTCCGAGTCCACGAGGTCGCTCGTGAGGTTCTTGCTGCACACAAAGGCGCTGATGCTCTGGAGCAGATCCCAGTCTTCCGGAGGCAGCCGCGAGGGCTCGCACGCCACTGGGTCCTCGTTGGGTCGGCGCGTGCACTGGTAGTCGGTGAGGTCGCAGGCGCCGGTGACAAAGCCGTTGCAGCACACGGCGTTGCGGCGGAAGAGCGAGAAGCTCTTGAGTCGGTGGAGCGGCTGCAAAGACGGGAGGCGCCTCAGGTGGGTGGCGTCCGCGATGATCAGCGTGGCGAGCTGGCCGAGGTCGTCGAGCGGCGGGATCTCGTTGAGCCCACGCGGGATCGACAGCACGAGATCGTGAGCCGGTGGACCGCGCAGCGACGGGAACACGGGCAGCGCGGCGGCGCCTCCGAAGCGGATGAAGCGCAGCTCAGGCATGCGCGAGAACACGTTGACGGGCAGCGACCCCAGTGGGTAGTGGATGAAGTCGCTCTCGACGTGCCTGCTCACACACACACAGTACAGGTGTGATAGACAACGTAGATTAATAAGCCAGTGCTGAGGGCTGGGGACGTACATGTAGTGCAGGTTGTGGAAGCCTCCGACCCAGTCGGGCAGCGACAGCGTGCGCGAGTAGATCAAGATCCTAGCGTGACATCGTACCCCCGACGGTTAGCCACGAAGCCGCCCTGCAACGCCCCGAACATCAGTCCCACTAACTAACAACTGCTCCATCTCGTGGCAGTCTTGCAGCTCGTTCGGCAGCGTCGGCACGGCGCGGTTGACGATCTGGACGGTCTTCAAGTGGCCGGCTTTTGCTGCCTTCGCGAGCGTTTGCGTGGTGTCCGTGGCGTTCACCCAGTCGTGGAACGTCCGCGGCGCGACGTCGCGGTCGATGAACACGATGCACGGACACTGGTCGAGCGCGTTGCCGGCGTTCCACCGGTACGATATGCGCGCAGTTGTGCGTGCTCGTCGTGATGGACACGGTCACGTACGCGACGACCGCGGCCATGCTGACGAGGAAGACGACGATGCCGAACACCAAGTGGCGCCGCTTGCCGTGGACGCGCACCAGCGTTTTCCACACGGACCGCCGCGCCACTTTCGTTTGGGTCGTCTGCTCCATGGGCTCCGCTTGCTGCTGCGGCGGCGGCGGCGGTGGCGGCGGCGGCTCTTCCCCCTCGACTGCCTCTGCGCGTGCGTTGCGTTCGGCTTGGCGCTTGCGGATGTGGTGCTGCACGACGAGGAACGTGATGATCGCCTTCCACTTGTACACGACCAGCGCGTTCAGACAGCACTTGGCGGCGACGTACCACGTCTTGGTGAGCTGGAGGTGCGCGAAGCCGTAGCGGAAGACGTCGATCTGCACGGGGTCGGCGAACAGACGGCCGATGAGGTCGTAGCTGCTGGGCGACAGTGTCTTCTCGCGGATGGCGAACACGCGGCGGTCCATGTCGAACTGCCTGAACGCGTACGCGACCACGACGGCCGGCGCGAACACGGCGAAGAACAGATCGAAGAGGTAGAACACGCGCGTGACGAGGAGGTCGCGGTCGCTCGCCTGGCGCTGGAACCAGTAGAACGAGATCATCCAGTTGGTCATGAGCATCGCGAGGTACAAGAAGACGAGCGGCAGCGGGAAGCCCTCGCTAAAGTACGTGCCGAGCGCCGCTGTCTGGAAGAGCAGCTTGGGCAGGTCCAGCATGGCGTTCTGAGCGTAGGATACAACGAGCCCACGGTGTCAGTTAAAGCGAAGGGCTCAGCACGAGGCAATGGAGGGGCACGTACGTAGTACGCGTGGTAGACGCCGTGGTGGCTGACGAGCTCATGGAGGAAGCTGCCCCGCTTGCTCGACCTATTTGTTGTCGCGGTCGCGTGGTGCGTCTTCCTGGCAGAGCTTGCGATCCCCCGAAGCGAGGAAGAGAAGAACAGTCGCTGTCCTGACACGTGGAGCCGATCGCGCAGGCGGAACAGCGAGCCCAGGCGTTGAGCGGTCTCTGTGCGACTGGATGGATCGCGGTGCGACGCGGAGACCGCAGCAGTCGCGGGGGGCGGACTGGTCGACTTGGGGCGCACAGAGCGAAGCGCAAAGCCTCGGAAGAAGACCATGAAGAGCGCGAGCAGGATGTAGCAGCAGCCAAAGCCCGCGAGCATCACCGACGAGACCGCGACGAGCACGGGCGGTAGCTCACTGAGAAGCCAGAACTCGCCGTGGTCCAGGTCGCCCGTGTTCATGAGCAGGTTCGCGACCTGCGTCGGGAAGACCTGGACGATCGCCATCGACAGCAGCGTCACCGCCGACAGTAGAAATGCCAACACCATGGGCGTGCCGAGCGCGCCGAACGTTCGCGTAGAACTCATTCGACGTTGCCGCCGTGGAGACGGCGTCCACGTTACACTGTGGCGCCGTCCACGAGCTCGGACGGCGTCGACTGCGGCGCTCGCAGACCCGCGACGCGTGTGCTCAGGCTCGGAGCGTGGTGAGGTGCTCGCTGGTAAGCTCGCTCGGCGAGCCGTCGGCGGAGCGTCAGTCGACGCTTTGGCAGAGACTGGCGGTGCGACAGTTGCCGCGTCGACTGCCACGCACGCACCTCGCTCCTCCATCGTGTATCGCTTCTCTAAAGTGTAACGATGTGGAGCGCGAGGCATGTTCTCAGCGGCAGAAACAACGCCGCGACAGGAGTCACGCAGGCGTGTGCGTGTGCGTGTGCGTGTCCCATCGTACTAAGAATAAAACGAAAGCTCTGGACGGTCGCAGGTCGAACCGCGTGACCGAGTCCCCTGGGCGAGAGGGCTTTCATCAGCCGACGCCCCGCCTCGTTTCGTCCGATCACTGATGCAAAAGCAAAACCTGGTCATTGACGGTGGAGTCAAGCTGTTCATGGCTAGAATCGCGACTGTATTGACCCCCTTACGTCAAGTACGAGCACCCACCCTCACGCCGCACCGCGACCTGGGAACCACACGTCACACCGACGCGCTGAGCTAGATTACGTCGCCGCATCTCCAGCACCTCCTCACATTCTTTGAGTCACAAAACACACGACGCTACACAGAGATCGACACTACACGACAGCACGCCCACAATTGGCCCGTTGGCCGCCTACGAGTCCGCTTGCACACTGGCCAGTGGAACGTACTCGGCCGTTAAGGAAGCAGGGCGGCGTTGCTTGACGTACGAGACGATGCGCTTGCCGACGACGACGACGCCGACGCAGAAGAACGGCAGGGCGACCAGCCACACCGCTGGGTGGACGCCATGGCCGTGTGAGAGGCGGTGGCGACCGTGACCTTGGTCTCCGTAGCCATAGACGGCACCACCGCCTTGGGACGCCGTGGCGCCGCCTCCACCTCCGCCGTTGTTGTTGTTGTAGACGTAGATGTGGACCCCGCCGGCCGCTGGCTTGGGCTCGTCCGAGCTGTCGTCGTCTGCCTCGTACTTCGGCTCGCGCCGCATTCGGTGCGAAACTTGGCTCGGTGGCTCACCTGTCGGCGGAGTCGGGGCCAGCCACGATGCGGTCGGCTTGGTCTCCTGTGGCGGTGGAGCCGTGGGGTTCCCCTGGAGGAACAGCGCGACCATCGTCTCGAGACACGGCCGTCGCAGTGAGTCGCTGTTGGTCGCGAGACACGCCTCAGCGTTCCGCGCGGCCTCGGCAAAGTAGTACGAGGAGATGTCGCCGTTGGTCTTGACCAGTAGCTCCTGCACGGCCACCACCTCCTTGGAGCAGAACGCCCCGAGCTCCTGGACGCAAGCCGCGCGGACGGACTTGAACGCGTCGCGGTTGAAGTCGTCGCCGGCGCGGCGGACCTGGCTCACGAGGTAGTCGGACGTCAGGCGGCGGTGGGTGGGGTCTGGTTGGATGTCGCTGTCGACTCGCTGGGCGTGGGCACGAAGCGATGGCGGCGTGGCCTGCTCCATGGCAGTTGGCGCTTGCGTCGGCAATTCCATGGGTAGATGTCGGCCGGCGCGTCAGAGAGAAGGTTGGCTCGAACTTGGTGGCTTGTTGTTTGGATCGACGATGTTTGGAAGTGAGGTTGGCTTTCGCGTACGGTGTAGACCTCGCTGGAGGGCGTGGTAGGCTCTCTCCGTCACGTACTGATCTCGCCCAGCTGCGAACAGTTCTCGTCCTCGTTTGTGAGGCTACAGCTCATCAGTGTTCGTCTCACGACAGTGCCTTAACAACTGTCGATTTGGGCAGCCGATAAGAGCGTCCAGTGAAGGCGTGACGCCTCATGCAGTACGAGTCGTTAGATGCGTCGGGAGACACGGAAGACATCACGAGTAACATTGAGGATGGACCACGAAGGCTACGGCCAACAAGATGCTATCGGATACTTCTCCAACGGCACGGACGCTCAGAGCAACAACATACCCAACTAGTTCCGCATCCACCCACGAGCGATGGCGGCTCACGGCGATGCACCGTCGGTTCGCAGCGGCGCGTACTGCACGCTCGGCTGTCTCTCCCGGCGCGCCTTCGCGTACACGGCGAGCCACTTGGACGTGGCGAAGACGCCGACGCAGAAGAAGGGTAGCACCACGAGCCACACGAGAGGGTACACGCCGCCATCGACGTCGCGGTGGTGGTGGCGGTCTCCCCAGTGGCCGATGGCCGGTGCGACGGCTCTCTCGTCAACGCCGTAGTTGGTGTTGATGATGTGGACGTCGATACCGCTGGGCACCACGGGCGTGGCAGCGGCTCGGCTGTCGTCGACATGGTGGACACGTGTCTTGCCGTGACGCATGCTGTGCGAAGCGGCTTGGTCCTCGTCGCCACGGCCACCCGTGTTGCCTGTCGTCGGCTGAGGCGTCTCTGCCCCGGCGACTGGCAACGGCGGCGGTGGCGTCGAGGCCCATACTGGTGGCGACGGCTGCGGTGTCGCCGTCCACATCGATGGGGGCGATGGGGGCGGTTGCATCGTCGTCGCCCAGGCCGTTGGACCAGGAGTCGCTGGCGGATCCGTCTCGGCGTTGGAGGCGAACACGTCGATCATCGCGCGCAGACACGGCTGCGAGAGCGAGTCGCCGATCGCCGCAAGACAGAGGTGGACGTTGCGCAGCGCGTCGACATACACGAGCGAGTGGGTGCCGCCGTCGGTAGCTTGAGAAACCGATTGCACAAAGTTCATGTCGCTCCAGCAACTTTTCTCGCGCTCGAAGAGACATGGCTCTCTCAGCGGCACGAAGGCGTCGCGCACCGTGACTTCGCTCGCGCTGCGGATCCGGTTCACGAGGTAGTCGGACGCGAGGCGGCGGCGTAGCGACGGCGTCGCGTGTTGGTCTTCCTCTTGGTGTTGCGCCATTCTCTCGCTGAGAAGTGGTTCTTCTCTTTGGTGGGGTCACCAGTAGTGGTGGGAACGAGAGGCAGGCGTCGACACACAAGGCAGCCCGAAGGGGAGACCTGAGGGATGCAGCTGCTAAGCGGGCTGCAGCTCGTCCTCGGGGTCTCGCGTGAGCGGCTGAACGGCTGAGCTTGTTGCGAGCATGAGAAGTCCTGAACAAGTGGTTTTGGCTCGTAGACGCAATAGACAATGGAGACCTTCAGAAAGGAGACGCTGGCCTGAACCGTGACGTTAACCACACGGACAAAGGGTGGCGACTAGTGCAGTGTGTCCAGCGCCTTGAGCGGCACGTACTCGGCGTCGGGCGTCGTGAAGGGCAGGCCGCCGTTCTGCCGTCTCTCCTTGATGTACGCGAGCACGCGCTTGTCCACAGCGAACACGCCAAGGCAGAGGAACGGCGACACGGCGTTGCGTGTCGTCTCGTCGCTGGCGCCACGCGTGAGGCCGATGAGCGACGGACGAAGTAGTGTACACGAGGTCTGTACGAATGCGGCGTGCGAACCGACTGCGGGGGAAGCTCTCGCCCTCCCCGACTTCACATCAAGCCCAATACACAACTTGTATAGAAATAGATAGTTCAGCTGTCTCGTGTGAGAGGTTCTTTGCGTCCTCAAGGTCGACGGCCATGCCCTGACACCAAAGCTGACCAAATCCAGAGTGAGGTAGAAGACGTTAGCCTTCTCACCTACACGTCCCCCCCATGGGGCCGCTCGATTACGCCGCGCAGCCGAGCCAGGCCTCGACCTGCGGGTCGCACGGGTCGCCGACGCCGCGCGCGATCTGGAGGCGCCGCATGCGCTCAAAGTCGCCCGTCGTGTCGCAGTATACGACCTGCATGCGCCCGTTGTAGCAAATGCCCGAGCTGTTACCCAGTTGACACTGCCGGAACATGACGCCGCCGCACGCGTCGTCGGTCGACGCCTTGGTCGGCGCGATGTCCTCGAGATTGATCGGCCAGTTGGTGCACAGCGTGGCGTCGATCGTCCTGAGAAACGCGAGGTCGTGCGCGGCGATCGTGTCGCTCACGCACTCGACAGTCGGTTCATTCAACCGCGGGAGGCACTGGAAGTCGGAGAGGTCGCACTTGCCCTCCGAGAGGAACCCGTTGCAGCACATCTCGGACCGGTAAAAGAGCTGCAGCGACTTGAGCTTCTTGAGCGGCTGCAGCGACGGCAGCCGTCTCACGTGGGCCAGTTCGGGCAGCAGCAGCACGCGCAGGTTGGCGAGACGCGCCAGGCTCGGCAGCTCGCGCATGACGTGAGGAGCCGCGATCGCCAGCGTCTTGAGGTTCGTGAGCGCGTCCAGCGACGGGTACGACGTCAGATGAGGGACGATGCCCGTGTGGAGGTATATGAGCTTGCTCATGCGGCTGAATGTGTCGAGCGGGAGCGTCGTGAGGCTACGCGTGAAGTCGCCTTCGATGTGGCTGCGTGGACAGACACAAGGCGGTGTGAGTACGTCAGCAGGGGAGGACCTCACGACACTGGGGAGACTCACAAGTACTGCATCTGATCCAGCTCTTTGGTCCATTCGGGGATGACCTCGGTCTTCGCGTAGAGAAGGATTCTGATGTACAGTAACAGCCACGTGGTCAGTCAAATCGACGAGCCGCCGCGAGCAGCTCAAGCCTCCACGTACAGTTGCTCCATGTTGTGACACTTGCGCAGCGTGTCTGGCAGCGTCGACAGCTTGCGGTTGACGATCTGGATGACCTTGAGCTCGCCCATCTTGGCCATCTCGGTCAGCTCCTCCGTCGCGTCGGGCGGGTCCTGCCACTCCGCGAACGTGCGCGGGTCGGCCTTCCGATTGATGTACACGAGACACGGGCAGCTCTCGCCACTGAACGTCCAGTGATAGCTCACGACCACGCAGTGCTCCTTGTACGCGGCGCAGTGCTGCATGCTCGTCCACATCGAGCCGGCCGTGTACACCACGACGCCCGAGCCAAAGAACACGAACATGAACATGCCAAAAAGCAGGTGCCGCCGCGAGCTCGAGTGCTTGCGGACCTTGGGGAAGTGCTCAGTGAGCTGGCGCTGCTTCAGGTGGTTCGACTGCACGAGGAAGATGATGATCTTGCGCCACTTGAACACCGATAGCAGCAGCAGCGAGCACTTGGTGAAGATCGTGGACCCCGTCGTGAGTCGAAGCGAGCCAAACGCCAACCGAAACACAGACACCTCCAGCGGATCCGCGTACAGGCGCGCAAGACGGTCGTACACGCCGGGCGCGAGCGTCTCGCACTTGGTCTCGTACACGCCGCGGTCAAAGTGGAAGTTGTAGTAGCTGTACGCGAGCACGACGATCGGCGCGAACGCCGCGAAGAAGAGGTCAAACAGGTAGAAGAGCCGCATGATGATCAGGTTGCGGTCGATGCGCTTGCGCTGGAACCGGTAGAACGAGATCAGGTAGTTGAACGTGAGCAGCGACGCGTAGAACGCCGTGAGCGCGATCGGGAAGCCCTTGCGCAGGTACGCGAGCAGCGTCATGGACTGGAACACGAGCTTGGGCACGTCGTACAGCACGTTGTAGTACGCGTGGTAGACACCGTCCGGTCGCACAAACTGCCTGTGAATCTCGGCCACAGGGATGGCTCGTCCGACCGAACGCCTGCGCTTCTTCTCGACCGCCTTGTCCTCGACAGGAACGACATTCGCTCGACTGATGTCTTCAGGTGCGCTATTGCGCGGAATCGACACGACTGCCTTGGCGTTTCTTCCAGGCATGAGCAACGTTGGCAAGAGCAGTCGAATCAGTTGGAGGCCGTTGAGTTCCGGTAGCCGACCCGCCGAACGGACGCGCGCGGTCCCCATGGAGTCTGTCTTGCTCGTGTCGGTCTTGGTCGAGTCCGCCTTGCTTGGGGACGCCATCGACCGCTTGCGCGATTTCTTTGGGATGGCCTGGTGGCGAAAGAGCACCATGAACGCTGCGAGGTACACGTAGCACGCGGCAAAGCACAAGAGAAGCAGTGTGGAAACGACGGTCGGAGCCGGCTCGGCGTCCGGCAGCATCCAGAACTCACCGCTGTCGAATGTGGTCGTGTTCATCAGGTAGTTGGCAAACTCCACGGGGTACACTTGGATGTACGCCTGGCATAGCACCGCGAGCGCCGTGGAGAGGAAGAAGCACAGCATCGGCACGCCCAGCTTGCCAAACACGTCGAAGAACCCTTCGCGCCGCTTGTGGTGGAGATCAAAGCGAGGCCCGATGCTCGTCATGCCCAGCGATAGGCGCTGACGCGGCGAGCGCGGCGAACGAACCTGAAAGGTGTGGGTTTTGCCGCCGTTGGCGAAGGGCGTCTGCGCTGCCTTTACTCCAGTTGCCCCCGCTTCGTGGGTCTCTGCATTGTGGCGTTGCCGCAAGGACGTCAGTGCCGAGTCGGACCGCACACGCTTGTCGTTTCTTGCGTCATCGGAGATGAGCGTCCCGTCCTTGGTCGCAGACATATTCAGGTGAGCGAGAAAGCTGCGTCGCTTGGAGAACGTCGAGAAGCGACGAGCAGCCGGAGGCTCGGGCGACGAGACCGCGGCGTCGGTTGCATCGGGCTCCATCGCGAGGGTCTACTACCCAGAAGACAAGCCTGCCGCGTTTCTCCGTCGCTGGGCAATCGTCGACTGTCGGGCTCCCACGAACTCGCTGCCAAGAATTCGTGGGGCACTCTGTAGGTCTGTGCGATCTCAGTGTCCAATAGGGGGAGCCTGCTGCGTATTTTCGGACACGTCTACGGCAAACGCTCGACAAACCACCGCTTTCAAAGATAGCTCGGGGGCGAGTAACCAACCAGCTGCCGATCTTCGCGTCCTCGCAGCTCTGATCCGCAATTGAGTCGTTCGCATCGTGCTGTCAAAGTGACGCCGCCTACGTCATCAAGTTTCACGTTTGCCCAAGACATGAGGACGGTATCCATGAATGGATGCGGGAATGCTCGCGATGCCCCTCTGTCAAACTTTTTAACGCGACCATCGGTGGTGTCAACAGCGTTGTCTTATCGCCCATTACTACGCGTTAGTCTAAACCGAAGCGTTGCGAGAAATCAGCGGACAAGCAATCGTCTTACCGTTGCGAAAGAGACCTTCGAGCTGAAAGGCAGAGCTCTCCAGTGGCTCCTCAGCCGGCTCACGGCTGCGCAGCGAACGGGAGCGTGACGCTCACGAGCTTGACGAGCTCGGCCGTTTTCTTGCGACGGTTCGCCGTCTGCTTGCTGACTTGGGTCCACTTTTCACCGTGGTGCGGGTCGGCCGCGATGCATCGCTGTACAATCTTCTCCGCGTCGTCCTTACCGGCACCGTGCTTGAGCTCAAAGAGGTAGTAGTACGCCCAGCCGTCGCCAAAGTCGCTGTCCAGCTGCACCGTGCGTTCGAGCCACTTGCGCACTTTCGAGTACTTGCGCTCTTGCCAGAAGAGCTTGGCCACAGATAGACACACGGCCGGGTCGTTGTCCTTCTTCTTGAGTGCCGTGAAGCTAGCGCGCTTCTGCTGCGCACGTGGTGCGATGTCGATCGACTCGGCGAGCAGCATGCCAGATTCGGGGCACTCTTGTAGCGCCTTGGCCATGAGCATCTCCTGTCCCTTCGGGTTGTTCCAGCGCGCCTCGAGACGCGAGGCTTCCAGCCACAGCAGATCGTTCTTCGGGTTCTTGAGTCGAGCCATCTCCAGCACCGATCGCGCCTTGACCACACCGCCGCCACTCCCGCCGTTGTGGCTCATAGTCTCTTCCAGACGACTCGCCAGTAGCCATAGCGGAATGGACTTGGGGCAATGCTGCACTCCCTGACGGTACATCTGCTTGGCCTTGTCATAGTCAGGCGGGTTCTGCGACTCGTAGAACTGTCCCGCCAGCATGTACAGCTTCGGCGCGTCCGGGAATTTGGCAATACCTTCCTTGAACAGTGCCTCGTCCTCCTCTGGCCGATCTGCCTGCTCGCGCTCAATGAGAATCGACTTCATCCACACATGGGCGGACGGTGCCTGGGCGCGTGCCTTCGCCAGCAACGCTCTCGCCAACTCGATCTCGTCATTCTCCCACTCGAGCTTGACAGCGGCGAGCCAAATCGGCTCGCTGTTCGGGTTGGCGCTGAACGCCTGTCGCAGGATCGTTCTCGCATTCGCGACCGAGCCGTTGTTCCACACCTCCTTGGCGGCCATGAGCCATAGAATCTCGGCGTGCGGGCAGCTCGTCACGGCTGCGTGCAGCAATTGCTCCACGGCCTCGGCGTTCTTGCCCGGGTTGACCTGCTTCTCGAGCGAGACGGCGCGCAGCCAGATCGACTTCTTCGTCGGAAACACCTTGAGCGCATACGCGTAGATGGCCTTGGCCGTGAGCAGCGCGCCGTGGGCGGCGCAGTTTTCAGCATCGTCCATCCACGTGCGCTTCCTGTCTTCAGGCTCGACGCCCAAATCGAGACACGCGCGCACGATGGCGCCGCACGTGAGAGGCGCTTGCGCTTGCTCACAAGCCTCGGCCTCCTTGAGCCACATGTCGCGATTGAGCACGACCTGGTGCTTTGTCAGACTCTTCAGCGCCACTTGGATAATGCGGTCGATCGACTCCGAGTCCTTGCCCTGGGCCTCTTCGAGCTTCGCGGCCGTGATCCAGATCGACGGGTCCGTCGGGATCGCCGTGCGGGCCTTGTTCAACGTTTTCTTGGCGTTCTCGTACGTCTCCAGTCGCGCGAGTGCGAGCCAGAGATCCACAGCGTGGGGAACACACTCGACCGCGCGGCCCAGCAGAATGCGCGCGCCGTCCACGTCCTCCAGCTCGATGAGCGCCTTCCAGATCTTGACCGAGTTGGGAATAAACTCGAGCGCGCGCCGCATCACGAGCTTCTTGAGCTCATCGTCCGTCTCGAGCTGCGCGGCGTGGAGCCAGACCTTCTCCGACTTGGGCACGTGGCGCACGGCCTTGGCGAGGATCGTCTTGGCGTTCTCCGGGTTCTGCAGCCGTGCGGCCTCGAGCCACACGTCCTCCTGGGTCGGACAGCACTCACATCCCTGTGCGATAATCTTTCTCGCCTGCACGATCTTGCCGGCGACCTCTTCGAGCCGCGCGGCCGCGATCCACCCGGGTCCGTGCTTGGGGTTGGTCATCGTCACGGACCGCAGCAGCAGCCGCGCCTTCTTGATGTCGCCAATCTCGGCGTCGCTCGTGACCTTGAGGCTGTTGAGATCCGTGAGGTAGCCCTTCGGATCCACGACCGTCTGCCCGCTCACCGAGTCTGACATCTTGTCGAGCTTGAGCGAGAGCACGGCACCGCGCTGCTCGGCGAGCCCCGTCATCGAGCTCATCACGCCGGGCGTCTCGCCTCCTCCCCCGGGCGTGACCGTGCCGCTCACCGCGGCCGTGCTGCTCGCCGCCGTGGACGCCAGGAGGTGGTCGGGCACGGGCGCGAACAGTTCGTTCCGCTTCTGCAGCGCCGTGCCGGTCTTGTGCTTGAGCGAGTAGTCGCCAATGTCCGGGATCAACTCCCACTCGGCGTCGCTCATGTTCTGCAGATCCGACTTGAGGTCCGCAAACTGGTCGCTGATCTTGGGCCGCTCGGCGCGCTGCCGCTTGAGCTCCTCGAGCATCTTCTCCTCGCGGCGCCGCTTGCGCCGCGCGTCCATCTTGGCGTCGATCGCGTCCCACACGGCGTCCGCGTCGCGGTCATCCTTGTCGTACGGCGTGTCCTGGAACAGCCCGCGCGACGAGTACCCCGAAAACTCGTCGTAGTTGGTCTCGCTGTAGTCGCCAAAGTCCTCGTTCTCGTCGGTCGCGCGGCCAAAGCCGCCCAGCCCGGCCGTGCCCGAGCCGCGGCCGCGGCCGCCGAGCATCGCGCCGGGCCCGCTCACGTCCATGGACGGCGCGCCGCGGCCGCGGCCCGCGCCGGGCAGAAACGGCGCCGGCCCCACGAGCCCCTCGGCCGTCGCGGCGGCCTGCGCCGGCCCAATGTCCGACCGCGTTGTGAAGCCGATGGCGCCGCGGCCGACGCCCGGCACGTAGCCCGCGGGCGCCGCGGTCGAGTACGTCTCGCGCAGACGCTGACCCAGTCCACTCATCTATACGGCCGTACACGCAGAGAGAGAGAGAGAGAGAGAGAGAGTAAGGAAGGAA
>JAADVV010000680.1:0-13187 GCA_023335905.1 Pythium pyrilobum
CATATCACTACTCCATAGACCGTCCAGCTATCGACGCGCGACGTGGACGACCCGATCCTGCGTCGCCGCGAGCAGCCCGGCGTCAAGTACCCGGTCGCGTCGGCCGACAAGACGGCGAGCAAGCGGCTGTACCTGGGCAACTCCTCGCTCTACTGCGATCTCCACGCCACGAGCTTTCTCGGTCCGTCCGCGCGGCCCACGCCCACGCCCACGCCCGCAGTCGGTGCAGCAGCCACCGGCACGCCGCGCGGCTCCTGCGCCGGCCTCTCCAAACCTCTGTCTTCGCCGTGCTCTTTTCCTGTGCCGCCGGAAGCGCTCGCGTTCCTGCGCGCGCAGTGCCAGCAGGGCTTCGCCCACAACGCCGACCGCGACCTCGTCTCCATCTCGGCGTTGTGGGTCCAGCTCGACTTTGTCCGCGGCGCTGGCGCGGCGGCTTCTTCGTCGCCCTCCTCGTCGTCGTCGTGGGCGCTCGCCGCAGTCGACGTCGTGACCGAGGAGATCAAACTCAACGTCGACTTTACGCAGCTCGCGAGGCTCACCGACGAGCTCGCGCGCGTAGCCGACTTTGTCCAGCGCTCGCAGCGCCGCGCGTGGCGGCCGTCGTGTATCGACCGCGAGCGGACCGCGCCGGCGCAGGTCGAGGTCTCCACGACAAGTGTGCTGCCCGTCGTGACGCCCGACGTGCTGCAGTCGCTGGCCGCGGGCTGGCATCCGCGCCGACTGAGCCGCGCGTGGCTGTGCGGCATGTGGCGCTTCGCCGCGCGCTGTGTGCTCATCGCGTGCCGCCACGGCGACCACCGGCGCGTGCGCCTGGGCGCGCCCGACGACACGGAGCCGAGCCTTCGCGGCGGCGACGCGGACGCGCTCGACGCCACGCGGCAGCGGTACGTCGCGCTGTACAAGCGGAGCCTGAGCGAGGACGCGCTCCGGATCGCCGTGTTCGGCCGCGCGCTGCTGCCGTCGAGTCCGCGCGCGACCGACGCGAGGCGCAGGCAGCACGCGGCGGCGGCGCTGCCCGTGTACGAGCCGCTCGCGCTCGACGAGCGCTGGGAACTGTCCGACCTGGTGGAGCAACTCAGCGTCGCGCACCAGCGCGTGCTGCGCCACCAGGCCACGCAGCTCGTGCGGCAGGACTACGCGTCGTACCAAGTAAGGGCCGCGCCGTCTGCTTCCACGGCTACCACCGCAGGCTCGCCACGGTCTCTCCTGATCGAGATCCCGCTGGACGCGGACTCGCCGCTCGCGACGAGGCGAGGC
This sequence comes from Pythium pyrilobum, assembly GCA_023335905.1. Lineage (NCBI taxonomy): Eukaryota > Oomycota > Peronosporomycetes > Pythiales > Pythiaceae > Pythium > Pythium pyrilobum. The sequence continues at coordinate 1,258 of JAADVV010000680.1, forward strand.
AGCGGCGCCTCCATCTCGCCAAAGCACGGCTCTCCCTCGTCTCTCGCGGGCGTGCAGCTGCCGCCCGACTTCGTGGCCAACCACCACCACCACAGCTTCACGCGGTCGCGCGCCGAGTCGTCCCCGGCGGGAAGCCCGACCAAGCTGCACGGCCTCTCTCCGCCGTCGCCCACGACCTTGCCGCCTCCGCACTTGGCGCACTCGGCGTCGGCCCCGCTCTCGCACCACCACGGCAGCCCGACGGCCACGAGCGCCGCGTCCTCCGCCTTTTCCGTGCGCGCGCCGCCGTCGCCGACGCATTTCGCGAGGCACCGCTCGCTCGTCGAGTCGCTGCTGCCGCCGTGGATGCTGGACCCGCGCAGGCTTCTCCCGCTCGTCAATTGGCTCCTCGGTCCGATCTCGCTGCGGCTCCACCACCGCACGCCCGCGAGCGGCTTCTCGGCTGCCTCCTCTTCCTCTTCCTCGCCATCCACAGCCGCAGCAGCCGCGTCGTCGCCCATCCAGCCGCGGTCGCGGGACACCTACATGGAGGTCTTCCTCGACGGCTGCACGGGCTGCGCGCTGCTGTGCAAGGTGCCGTCCGTGAGCTTCCTCGTGGAGCTGCGGCTCGGGCTCGTGCGCGCCGCGCTGGTCGACGCCGCCGCAGCGTCGTCCTCGCTGGGCAACGCCATCGCCACCGACTACATCCGCGAGCCGAGCGACGGCTTTCTGTACCTCGGCCTCAAGTACAACTTCAGGCCCCAGGCCGCGCGCGTGTCCACGTCGCTGCTGCTCGCCGACGAGGAGATCTGGGACATCAAGGCCAAGCTCTGCGTCGGCACGATCCACATCGAGTACGACGACCTCGCGCTGCAGACGACCGCGATGCGGCGCGACGACGAAGCCGTCGCGGCGGCGGCAGCGACGCCGCTCGGCGGTCCGTCGATCCGGCTCGCGTCGGCCTCGTACGTCTCCGTCGTCCAGGACGTGCTCCGCAACTGGAAGACGTTCGTGCAGCGCGTGCGGCCGCCGCGGAACGAGCCGTCGTCGGACGCGCAGCCGCAGCCGCCCTCGCTGGCCGCACATGAGGCCGACCAACGGCAGCTGCGCCGCGCGGCCAAGCAGGCGCGGCTCACCAAGCTCCTCAACGCGCTCATGCTCCAGTCGTCGTGCGTCGAACTCGACGCGAGCGGCATCGAACTCCACCTCTCGATGCCCACGAGCCGCGTCGTGGAGCGCGTGCTCAAGCCCAAGCAGGCAAAGGGCCGCAAGCAGACGGCACAGCCGCCGCCGCCGCCATCTCGCTCGGGTCCGCCAGCCGCGGCCGCCTCGCCGCTGCTGCCGCTCGTCGACTCGCAGCAGGTGCTCGTGACGCTGCCGGCGGCCAGTGCCGGGCTCCAGAACCGGCCGCTGCTCAACGAGTGCCAGGTCCACGCCGGCGGCGCGCGCGTCAAGTTCCGCACGACCAAGCACGGCCGTGCGGCCGTCGTCGACCACGTGCTGCACCGCTTCTTCCCGCCGCCCGCCGAGCCGTAGACTGTTCGATCCTATATGCCTGCTTCTTCCATTCTCTCACTCGCTCGCCCCTTTTGGTCACGTGGAGATCGCCAAATAGACGGGCGGCTGCTCGCCCTCGTCTCGCCTGCCGTTCGCGGCGGCGGCAGCTTCGTGGTGGCGCCGCGTCGCGTCGCTCTTGTTGCGCTCGATGCGCTTCCTGAGCGTCACCACCGAGAGGCTGCGGCGCAGCACCTCGTCCTCGCGGCGGTCGCCGTCGTCTCGCGTGGCCGCCGCCGACACGCTCTTGAGCTCGGCGTCGACACGCTTCAACTCGGCGTCGTCCTGTAGTGGCGTCGCCATGGTCTTGAGCTGCAGCGCCGGCGTGCTCTGGCACTGGCGGCTCGCCAGCAGCCCGCGCACACCCGGGCCACTCGGCGGCGACGTGTACAGGCGCGCGATGCACAGCGGCGGCACGTACTTGTTGGTCGCTGGGTGCAGCTCGCGCAGCGTGTCCTCCATGGACAGCGTCCGCGCGTGGGCCGGCCGCCGCCACTTGTCCTGGAACTGCCGCTCGTGCAGGAGCGGGTCCACGACGACGTGCTGCGCCGCGCCGCGCTGGCCGAACACGCCTCGCCGGTCGAGCACCTCCACGAACTGGTCCGCGCACAGCTCGTCGCCATAGTCCTGCATGCCCAGCCCCGTGTACTGGCTCGAGACGCGTACGCGCTGCAGCGTGACGTTGACGACGCCGTGGCCGCCGCTGCCTTCACTGGCTTCGGCAAAGCTGCCGCCACTGACGTTGCCGTCTCCTCGTCCTCCTCGTCCTCCTTCTGGGTCACTGTTCGCAGCACTCGCTCCACCGCCGGCAGCGTCGGACGGGTTCCTCGGTGATGGGGACGAGACCGAGCCCATGTGCATACGCACGACGCCCGCCTTGCCCAGGATCTCGACGACGCTCGACTTGCGGTGCACGCGCGGCTTGCGCTGGCGCGACTCGGAGCGCCGCGCCTTCGCTTGGTACACGCGCGTGATCTTGGCGAGCGTCTCCTGCAGGAACGTGACGTAGTCGCCGAGCCGGTTGGTCTCCGTCATCTACCGCCACCCACCTCAACGTCCAGTCAGCATTGCCCTCTCGAGCAGCACCCGCGCGACGTACCAAGTGGGCGAGCACGAAGAGCAGCCGAAAGTACTCGCGCTGCGAGAGCGGCGCCTCCTTGGGGCTCCACTTGGTCCACGCGGCGCGCATGATCATCGAGACCGAGTTCTTGTGGATATTCTCGGTCTTGGCCTGCACGAGCACGTCCGCGAGGTCGTAGTAGCCCTGCCGCACGCGGTCGGCGTCCAGCACGGGCCGGTCCTGCGCGTAGAGCGTCCACCACTGGTCGAGACACTTCTCGATCGACGGCAGCTGCACCATAAAGTCCATGTCGAGCGCCGTGTCGTCCAGGAAGCGCAGCACGTCGTCGATCTTGAGCGACCTGGCGAACGCGCTCTTGACGTACTTGGCGTGGACGTCGTACGCGGCCTGCGTGAACACGTGCGACTGCTTGGCCTGGAACCGCTTCCACTCGTCCACCTGCCGCAGCGAGCACACAAACTGGGGCATGGTCTCCCGCATCGGGAACACGAGCTTCTGCATCGCGGCGGCGGTCTCCGCTCACTCTCGGTCTCCGATCTGCCGCCGCCACACAGGACAGCAACGACACGGCTGCTGGCTGCCTCGTTCCGGTGCCTCGTGGGGACTCTAGCTCGGCCAACTCAACCCACCGCTTGGTGATGTGTCTAAGATTCCTAGCATGTTTTCAAAAATAGCATCCCTCACCGCCTTATCTGTTCATGACTGATGGCCGAACGAGCGGCCTCCTCCGCGTCCGCCCTGCTGCCGTAATAACCGCGGATCGCGGATGCGCCCGCCGCCGCCGCCGCGACCAGCGTCCTGGAATTGGGGTGGCGGTATCTGCTGCTGCTGCTGCTGCGGTGGAAACCCTGGCGCGTGAAACGCCGGTGGTGGGGCCACTGCTGCTGGCGGGCCTCGGTACGGTGGAGGTGCGTGCTGCTGGTACTGCGGCGGCGGCGGCGAGTGTCCGTGGAACGCCTGCGAAGCTCTCGGCGGCGGGCCCGGATACCTCTGCTGGTCAGGACCTGGAGGGAACTGACCGTGGGGGAGCCCTTGGTGCATGGCTACTGGCGGCGCACCAAACCTCCCATTGGGGGCAGCAAACTGAGGCGGCGGTGGCTGCGCAAAGCCCTGTGGCGCGCCGCCTTGCGGCGCGTACGCGGCAGGACCGTGTCCGACATTCGGCGCCGCGCCGCGTCCGCCGCGGGCTGCGGCTCCACGGCCGTTCAACCGCGGGTCTCGTCGCACGTCGCGCCCACCTCCTCTGCCTCGGCCGCCACGCCACGCCTGGTTGTTCGTGGGCGAAGGCCCGCGCGGGTCTTGCGGGTGTCCTACAGGACAACGCATTCACTGTGAGGTTCCAATTCGAGCGAGAAGAACGAGCGATGCTGGGTGTCCACTTACCACCAGTCGGGGAAGGACGCCGCCCAGGCATCGCGTCGCCGTGGGGTTGGTATGGCGCCGCGTACTGCGGTGGAGGAGCCGTCGGCGGTGGATGGTGCGGCGCGGGAATGTGGACGTGCGGCGGAGGCTGGTGCTTGTGGTACGGCTGCTGCTGCTGCTTGTTGCCTCCCCCTCCTCCTCTCCGGCCGCCGCCGTGGTTGAATGGCGCGCCACCGGGCGGCATCTCCATCGGACGCAGCGTGAGCAGATTGCATTTGGGGTTCTCTACGTGGACGATGCAGCTCGTCTTGTACGCGTGGTCCATGAGCGCCTTCCAGGGCTTGGACGACCGCAGCGTCATCTCGCTGCCGATCACGTAGCACGCAAACTTGGCGCGCGTCAGCGCCACGTTCATGCGCCGAATGTCGTTCAAGAAGCCGACGCCCGCGCGCGGATCCGCTCGCACCGTCGACACTGAGCAGCACAGCAACAAACGAGCAGAGCCGCGTCAGTGGGTCCGCCATATACAACGCAAGCTTTCAGCCCCACGGATGCAGCAAAAAACAAAAACCCAACGCACGGATGATGATATCCTTCTCGCGCCCCTGGAAGCCGTCGACCGTGTTGATCTCGACCTCCGTGTCGAACCGGTCGCCGAGCGCGCGGCGAAACTTGTTGCGCAGCTCCTCCATTTGCTGGCTGTAGGGCGTGATCACGCCCACCTTGCCGGCGACGGCGTCGGGCGGACACGAGTTCTTGAGCGTGAGGTAGAGGTTCACGGCCATGTCGGCCTCGCCCACGTTCAGGCGCGAGACCGACCGCGTCGTCTCGCGGCTGCTGAGCAAGTTCCAAAACACGAGCGGCGCGAACGCGCCGGCGCCGAGGCGGTGGTACGGCCGGTCGTACGCCGGCGTCTTGACGGTGTCCGCGTCCTGCAGTTTGCCGTCGTAAAAGTAGTGGCGCGGAAAGTCCGAGATCAGCGGGTGGCTTCGGTACTGTGTGCGCAGCATGTGCACCGGGTGGCCCGTGGTCTCGAGCCGCTCAAAGAGACTGCGCTCGTACAGTGAGACGCCGCTCGTGCGCGAGAACACGGTCGCCGAGAGCTGCTGCGGATCACCGACGAGCACGCATTGGCGGCTGCCAAATCTATGAGTCGAGTCACACGAGTAAGTCAATCAATCAATCAGTCAATCAGCCAGCCTGGTGTCGTCATGGCGTAGCTATGATAGCGCTACTCACTTCATGGGGATGATGCTCGACAGCTCGACGGCCTGCGCGGCCTCGTCGACGACGAGTACGTCGTACTTGGCCGACACGTCGAGCGCCGTGACGCCCGCGCTGCTCAGCGTCGTGAACACGATGTGGGCCGTGTCGAGGAACGAGACCTCGAGCGACTGGCGCAGCTGCTGGTTCGGCTTGCCGTTGTCGCTCACGGCGCGCAGCGCAAAGTTGTAGCGGTTCTCCTCCAGCCGAAGCTGCGTCACCAAGAGCGCGACAGTCAGTCTCAAACACGGTGCAAGCGTCGCACCCGTCACAACGCAACGCAAACGTACCTCGCTCAGCCTCTCAAGGCAGCCGTTCAGCTGCTGCGCGATGACACGGTACTGGAGGTAGCGCCCATAGTCGATCGGTCCCTGGATCACGGGCGGCGGCGTCGACACGCCCGGCGACGACGGCACCATCTCGGGTGGAGGTGGCGACAGCGCGGGCGAGCCTGGCGGAGGCGGCGGAGGGGACATCGGCGGCGGAGGAGGCGGCGACATGGGCGGCGGCGGTGGTGGCGACATCGGTAGTGGGGGAGCTGTCGAAATTGGCGGGGCTGGGGAGCTCTCGTCGACGACGATCGCCAGCGGCTTCTCCTCCTTGGCCCCCACCTTCACACTGTGCTCCTCCTCTGGTGGCCCACGCTCCGTCTCGACGGGCTCGACTGGTTCCTCCTCGGGCGGTGCGCTCTTCTTCTCGACCTGTACCACCGGTTCCTCCTCTGCTGTCGGAGGCGTCGGCAGTGTCTCGTCTTCCTCAGTCTCATCAGCGTCCGAGGCGACGGCGGTCTCCGGCGTGGGCACGTTGCTCGGAACCGGCGGGAACGCTTCGTCCTCTTCGTCGTGGTCCGACGCCACAGCCTCTTCTGTTTGTTTGTCGTCTCTATTAGGCTCAGCGGCTTGCGGCTTCTCCGCCGCCGCGACAACATTCGGCAGCGGCTCGTCTTCCTCCGCATTCATGTCCTCGTCGTCGTCATCATCAAAGAATGCGTTGTACGCCTTGCTCGTCGCGGCGGCGCTGTACGTCGTCGAGGTCTCAGGCGGCCCGTACGTGGCTGGGAAGGCCTCGTCCTCTTCCTCGGCCTCCTCGTCGTCGTCACCGAATGCGTTGTACGCACCAGCAGGCGAGTGCGGCGCTGGGGGCGACGACGGAGACACCGCATACGCAGGCGGCGAGTGCGGACTGATGCTGATCGGAGGCGGTGGAGACGCCAGGCTGCTGAACGACGGCGGCGGCGGCGGCGGCGGCGAGAGCTGCACAACGGGAGACGTCGGCGGCGGAGACTCGACGGGTGGCGCAGACGGCGGCGACACGGGCGCCTCGACTGTCGGCGGGGGCAGCTCCATCGCGCGCCGCCGCTCCTCGGCCTGCTGCTGCTCGAGCTGGAATTGCTGCGCCTCGCGCGCCAGGATGCCCGCGGGGTCGCGGTCGATCGCGGCGACGACCTCGCGGAACCGGTTCCGCAGCCCCATCGAGTCGTACTCCACCTACGAGTTCAATCGCCAAGACGTTTGTGAGTGGCATCTCTTCCCTTCCAAGACAGAACGGCCCTCCAGCTACTGTACCTGCATGATCTCTCTCCGCAGCGCGAGCAGCTTGCCCTGCAGCACGTCGTACGGGTTGCCACAGATCTGGTCGACCATGTCGTCCAGTCCGACGGGCCGCACGTTGGCGCTCTGTTGTGTACACAAACGCCCCCTTAGTCAGTGAGCTAGCCACAACTCAAAACGCCTCCTTCTCCGTCCCTCGCAGACGCACGCACCATGCCTCGCCCGACACGGACGATCTTGGGAAAGTACTTGCGGCCTTCGCCGTCGCAAAAGCCTTGCTCCATGATCTTGCCCACAATGTTGTCGACGGCGGCGTTCGACGGCGCCGTCACCTACAGGGCCAACCACGAGCGTCAGTACACCCCCCCTCCCACGCGAACCCCAGTCTTTCCCGCCGTCGCACCAGGATGTGGGGCTTCTCGTTGCCGATCTTGGCCCACGCCTGGTTCGTCTCGTGGTCGGGCCGCCGCGCGACGTCGAGCACGGCGTTGTAGTAGCGGCTGTACTCGCGGAGGTGGAGCGAGTTGAGCAGGCCTTTCAGCGTCGTGGTCTTGCCCGTGCCCGGCGGACCCTTGATGAGCGTGAAGCCCTCGGACGTCGCCGCGGCCGTGATGGCCTCGAGCTGCGACTCGTTAAACGTGCTGCGCAGCCAGCGCACGTAGTTGAGCCCGAGCGAGTCGAGCTGCATCGAGCCGCGGCGGTGCTCACCCGAGAGCAGCAGCGGCAGCAGCTGGTAGTCCACGCAGTCGCACAGCGCGCGGAACTCGCGAACGCTCGTGACCAGGTTGTTGAGCTTGAACACGTACAGCTCCTCCTTGCTCTTCTCGAACGTCCGCCACTCGTGGGCCAGCGCCGTGATCGTGATGCCCTCGCGCGAGCCGCGCTGCGTGAGCACGATGCCCAGGAACCCGTCCTTGTCGTCCTTGTCGGCCGCGCTCGTGTCGCCCTCGGACGCCTTGTCACTGCCGCCGCCGCCACTGTTGTGGATCTGGAAGGCCTTGCTCAGGTAGTTGCGGTTGGGCGTGAGCAGCACGAGATCGTTCGCGAAGATACTGTCCAGTTGGGAGCGCAACCGCTTCTGGGCCGCCGGCACGCCCACTTTCTTGACCTCGATGCGGATCTTGCACGTGCGCTCGAGGAAGTTGGAGCCGACGCTCGCCGCGAGCACCGGGATGCCCGCCGGGTGGTCCGTGAACACGCTGTTGAGCGTCTGCGCCTGGACCTCCTCGAGCGCGAGCGGCTTCCACACGGAGAAGTAGTGCGCATAACTCGTAAACTTGCTGGGCACGCGCGTGACCTCGACCTCGCCTTCCTCCGAGCCGTCGTTGGCCGTCGTGACGACCGCAAAGTCCTTCTGCGCCTGCCGCATGAGTGCGTCGTGGAAGTTCCACTCGAGGATCTCGTTGAAGAATTGCGTCAGCGTGTTGCCCACGCCGCTGCTACCCCCGCTGCCTCCGCCGCCCATGCCCTTGGTCAGCGACGAGAGGAGGCTGCTGGCCGCCTTCCGCTCACCCAAAGTCGCACCCGTGGTGGACGCTGCCGCCACGGGGCGGTCTGCGCGCTGCTTGGTCGGCCGGCGGTGCGGGTCGGCCGCGTCCGCCACCGACCTGCCCAGCATCTCCAGCTTCGTCTCGGGCGAGCTGCCCGCGCTCTCGATCTTGGGCTTCTTCAGGATCGACTTGGGCTTGGTCTCGGTCTTGACGCGGGCAGCAGGCGCGCTGGGCAGTTTGTGCTTCATGATCGACTTGACTTTGTCCACGCGACTGGCCGTGGCGCTCGGCCTGACGGTCTCGTCCGGGTCCGAGCCGTCGCTGAGCCTCCGCTTCACCGCCGGGCGGCGGGTGGTGACGCGACGACGCGGCACGATCGCTTCTTCCTCTTCCTCGTCTTCTTCTCCGTCTTCGGCATCCTCTTCCTCTCCTTCCTCTTCCTCCGACGACGCGATAAAGTCCGAGTCATCCGCGGCGGCGTCAACCTCCTCTCCTTCCTCGGGCTCGTCGTCGCCGTCGGCCTGCGCTATCTACCGCGGCACACACACACACACGCAGACGGGGAATGCTCAGTCGAGTACGTATCGTCGCAACGAGACGCGGAGACCACGTACCTCGCGCCGGACACGCTTCGTGTGTTCCGCGAGCAAAGTCGACATCTTGACCTTGCGCTTGTCCGCCGTCGCGGCCTGGACGCGTGAGGAGCGACGCATCGCTGGCTACCCACTCAGGCTATTCGTTCCGCAAGTACGGATACCTAAGGCGGCGCCTACCTCCCCCCGACACACACACGTCGTGCGTGGCGAACGGGCTCGGCGTTTCTTTCTGCCTATCCGAAATGTGGGGCGCTTTTCCCAGCTACTAAGAAGTGCCGTCTTCCGCGCCGACTTGCGGCGGCTGTAGAGCGAATCCAGAGCCGCAGAGTGCGGGGACAGCTAGAGACGGATCTCTACAAAAGGACCACACAAATGGAGCGGCGGCGGGGCCCTCTCGTCGGGCGTGGCGCGGGCGAAGGCGGCGTCGGTGCGGCGAGGCGAATGCGGAAATGACGGAGGGCCGGTGTGCCGCCGTGGGTGTTGATCCCTCAACACCCCGTTCGGACGACACGAGCGAGGCAAGTTTCAGTACCTTCGCGCGACATTTTCATATGTTCGTCTTAGGTTCGCAGCAAATGTAGCCATATCCGTCTTGAGATTCATCCTCGACGGAGCTGCTCACGCATGAAACGTCCTGTCTAACAAAACATACAATCGCGTTCTCTCGCCTCCAATCTCTCTCTCTCTCTCCCCCCTCTCTCTCTCTGCCACTACGTCCACAGCTCTCGCTATCAGTGGGACTGTCTCCTTCCCGACAAGCGGGCGTCCAGGTCGTCCTGCTCCATGCGCTCGCGCTCGTCTTTGGCCTGCACGTTGAGTCGCTTCTGCTTGATATTCCGCAGGTAGTTGGGCGACCGAAGGTACTGGTTGGGCGTCTGCTGGCCCGTGACCCACGGGTGCGCGAGCGCCTGGTCGGCCGTATACCGTTTCGATGCGTCGATCTCGAGCAGGTTTTGCAGCAGATCCTTGGCGCTTTCCGAGAGGTTGCTGGCCCACTTGGGGTAGCGCAGGCCAAATTTCGCCTATAGCAATAGCGAATCCACACTCGGGATGAGGACAAGAACGCAGAGACAGCGAGTGCGCTTTAGAGGAGAGGACGCACCCGCGCAACCTTCTCGTTCGCGATGCGTCCGCCGTCGTCGTTGAACGGAAGGCATCCGCACAGCAGCACGTACACGATCACGCCGAGCGCCCACATGTCGACACTCCGCGTGTACGCCTGGCGCTGCAGCATCTCGGGCGCGAGGTAGCCCTAGCGCATTATACGCAGTTAGCACACAGGTAGACTATTGCTCGCAAGAAGGCAGCATCTCACCCGCGTGCCGAGGAACGACTGGGTCTTGGCGTCCTCGTCGAGTAGCTTTGCCAGCCCAAAGTCAATGATCTTGACCTCCGCGCCGGGCGACTTGCTCGCGAGCATCAAGTTCTCGGGCTTGAGATCGCGGTGGATGACACCGCAGTTGTGCATGTACGAAATCGCCGACGTGATCTTGCGCACGATGGCACTCGCCTCCACCTCCGACAGCGTGCTAGAACGCAAGCCGACACCGCCAGTGAGCCACATGTCCGTCAACTAGCGACCAACAAAGGCACAAATCGCATACCCTTTGTCGACGACGTAATCGAAGAGCTCCCCGCCGTCCAAGTACTCCGTGACCTACGCAGTGATTCGCTCGAGGTCAGCTGGATGCAGTACGCGACGCATACGGCACACCCCAGATCATTGGATTACCGTACCATACAGATCTTCGAGTCTGTGAGGTACACGTCGTCGATGCGGATGATGTTCGGGTGCGTCATAGACTGTAGCACTTGGATTTCGACCTTTGACAAACCGAATTAACACGGGTGAGCTTCTTCCATGCTCACGACAAGCGAAGGGTTCGCTCGCTCCACAGAATCGCACCTGGAACTGCTCCATGAGCTCATTGCGCTTGCCAAAGAGCGCGCGTCGATCGATGATCTTGCACGCTCGGATCGTCCCTGTACGCTTGTCGCGACAGCGGTACACAATCGACGTACTGCCATGGCCTAAGCGAGTAACATGGCCGACGTCAGCCTCCCGATTTCACCCCGCACAACACCTCGCGTCAACCACGCACCAATCTCCGAGATCATCTGGTACTTGCTCTCAAAACTGCCGCTGCTGTACGCCGGCCCTTGCACTTGGATCACCTTCGCAAACGCCATGAAACACCCGGATCAGTGAACTGCCTGCTGCTCACTTCCCGCACATTGCCACCGCGGCTCACCTTCGGGTGGGACCGCGCCTGCGGAACGCCATTGCTGCTGCGGCTGCTCGTGCTGCTGCCGCTGTTGTTCTTGTGGACGCGGCGCTTGCCCGGCACGAGCGCGCCGTTCTCCTCGCGCGTGTTCTCGCCAAAGCACCACGACTGCACGGCGCCCATGGTCGCCAGGCCTCGCTTAGTTGTGTGTGTCTCTCTCCCGCGAGACGACGAGCGCGTGCGTCGCTCGTTCTTTCGCGATTGGCTTCACTTCGCAGCCGCGAATCTTTTCTCGCCTCTCAGTAGTACTACACACACTCCGCCCACGCGTGCGTGTCTCCGGGTCTGCCGACGGTGGTCCCCTCTTTTTCCCTCGGTGTCCTCGAGAGATGGTGATGATGGGGTTCCCGTTTTCGGATCAGTTCCGTTTTGGCAAACAGAAGCTCTTCGTCAGTGAGAACACCTCCGTTCGAGCATGCAAAACCTCTTTATTATAATCGCTTGTCGTAGATAGTAAAGTACTGATTCCTAAAGGTTAAGAAGATTGGGGCCGTGGTATGCAGTAATAAAGGGATGTAGCCATGTTGGCAGTCGACCTTTCTCAAATCGAGGTGGAAACCACAGGCGCGGCTTCGTCGTCGCTAAAAATGAGCATCGTGGACGGCAAGTTGTTGGTCAGCAACTCGAGCTTGGCCACGTAAAGTTGCGACCTCGTCGAGGCTCATGGCGGCGTGGAGACGAGGATCCGGTAGCATGAGGACCACCTGGGCGGTGCGGGGCGAGTTCCGCTGGAGCGTCTGGTTCAGCTCGATGATCGACTTCTCCTCGTC
>JAADVV010000681.1:0-13139 GCA_023335905.1 Pythium pyrilobum
CCCCCCCCCCCCCTCCCGAGATCCACGACCATGAAAGTCACGGCCACGCTGCTCGCGTTGCTCTGCTACTCGCTCGCCACGGTGTCGCTTGCGCTCGCTGAAGAAGACTTGACTCCCGTATCAACGATGGAGGTGGAGCCCATGGAGGTGACTGACTCGCCCACAACGCTATCGATCGTGATGGATACGATGGAGGTCACCGAAGCCTCACCTCGTCGACCCACTCGGCCATTCCGCGACTCGCCGCTCGCGGATGCGTTGGCGAGTCTCACGTCGCAGCCCAGCAACGCCACTGATGCACCGATGCCCACTTCGTCAGCGACGCTGCCGCCTGCGGCCACCACCACCACCCAGCCCTCGTGGCTTCCGGCGACGCCGTCCGTGATCTCAACCAATTCCTCGTCGCCACCGCCAATGCCATGGGCCACGAGTCACCACGCCCACTCCAGCGCCAGCGGCAGCGGGGAGACCGAAGAGCCCGACGCCGGCTTCCCGCGGAAGAAGCCGTTCAGGAAGCACAACGCGACGTCGCACCGGTCCAACTCGAGCTCGGGCTCCGAGTCGGGCTCAGGCTTCGACGATGACTCGGTGCTCTTCCCCAACGAGGATCCGCTTCCTGGATCTGCCGGCAATCGAATGACCGCAGCCGCTGCGTCTTCCGTACTCGTTTCTTCGCTCGCTCTTGCGTGGTCTCTCGCCCTGTAATCAACACCAACAAATTCCCCTTGCATCCGAAAGGCTCCACGTATGGAAACTGTGTTTTCTGTTGAAGATATTAGGGGGTGAGAAAAGAAGAGGTAAAACACGAGCGCTACGCTGCAGTACGAACCCTACGCACGCACCCACGACCAGCTCCTTCGGGGAAGAAGCACGCTTAATGGCTCCGCACATCTAGCTGTACAGGTCTTCCTCGTCCTCGTCGGCCGCCGCAGCCGTTCCGCTCGGGCCGGTGCCACCAAGAACGTTCGTGCGCTGCGGGAACGCAAAGTTCGAGAGCGAGGCGCCGCTGGCCGTCACGTGGGATCGGGCCTGCTGCAGCGTCTGAGCGAAAGTCGAGTACTGAGCAAGGTCGCGGTCGCTCACTGAGCGACGAGCATTGCGCACAGCCTCCTCAAAGTGACGAGGCGTGATCTCTGGCACCGGATCATCCTCCTCGATGTCTTCCATGTCCTCACCGGCTTCAGCGCGAAGACGATCACGTTCCATGTCACGCTGAATGCTCTCACGGATCGCCAACTTGGCGGCACGCTGGCAGATCTCTGTCAGATCGGCACCCGAGAACTTGTCCGTCGACTGCGCCAGGAAGTTAAGGTCAACTTCCTTGGACACAGGACTCTTGCGCAGCACGGACGTCAGGATGCTCAGACGCGACTCGAAGTCTGGCATCGGGATGAAGATCAGCTGATCCAGACGACCCGGACGCATTAAGGCAGGGTCGATGATGTCCGGTCGGTTGGTAGCGCCAATGATGAATACGTTCTTCTTCACGCCCATACCATCCATCTCCGTCAAAAGCTGGTTCATCACACGGTCGCCCGCACCGCCAGCGTCGCCTGAGCTACTACCACGCTGCTGAGCGATCGAATCCAGCTCATCGAAGAACAGCACACACGGCGCCGCGGCACGAGCCTTGTCGAACACCTCACGGACGTTGGCCTCCGACTCACCAAACCACATCGTCAAGAGCTCCGGGCCCTTAACCGAGATGAAGTTGGCCTGGCACTCGTTCGCCACTGCCTTCGCGAGCAACGTCTTACCACAACCTGGTGGGCCGTAGAAGAGCACACCCTTCGACGGACTGAGACCGTACTTCTCGAACTTCTCTGGGTGCTCCACCGGGTATTGCACGAGCTCGCGAAGCTCGCGCTTGACCGACTCGAGGCCACCAATGTCCTTCCAGCTGACGTTCGGCACTTCGACAGTCGTCTCGCGAAGCGACGACGGGTTCGACACACCAAGCGCGTACTTGAAGTGGGCCTGGGTCACCTGCATGGCGTCCAAGATCTCGGCGTCAATCGACTCGTCCTCGATATCGATCACGTCCATCTTCTCGCGGATGCACTGGAGAGCAGCCTCCGTGCAAAGCGCAGCCATATCGGCACCAACAAAGCCCTGCGTGTCACGGGCAACCATCTCCGGGTCAACGTCATCCGCAAGCTTCATGTTACGCGTGTGGATGCGGAAGATCTCTAGACGACCGTTCTCGTCCGGCACGCCAATGTCGATTTCACGATCGAAGCGACCGAAACGACGGAGAGCAGGATCCATGCTGTTCGGGCGGTTCGTCGCACCGATGACAACAACGCTGGCGCGCTGCTTGAGGCCGTCCATCAAGGTCAGGAGCTGCGACACAATACGGCGCTCGACTTCACCGTTGGTCTTCTCACGCTTTGGCGCGATCGAATCGATCTCGTCGATGAAAATAATCGCAGGCGCGTTCTTCTCGGCTTCCTCGAAGGCCTTACGCAGGTTCGACTCCGACTCGCCGGCCATCTTCGACATGATCTCCGGACCGTTAATGAGGAAGAAGAAGGCGCCAGTCTCGTTAGCGACGGCACGCGCAATGAGCGTCTTACCCGAACCCGGTGGGCCGTACAGCAGCACACCACGCGGCGGCTTGACACCAAGCGTCTTGAAGAGCGTCGGGTGGCGCAGCGGCAGCTCGATCATCTCACGGATCTGCGCCATCTGGCGACGGCAGCCTCCGATGTCATCGTAGCCAATGTCGTCCATCTTCTCTTCGTCCTCACGACGCACTGGCTCACCCTCGCAGTGGATAATCGTGTCGGGCGCGACGATACAGTACGGCGCCGGTTCACACTCGACGACCTTGAACTCCACCGGGTGCATCGCCTGGCGGACGAGGAAGAGATCTCCCTTCTTCACTGGGCGGTACGCCTCCACGAAGTACGGCTTGAGGTAGACATCAAAGAGGTTTCCCGTGACGCCCTCAATCGTGTCGTCCACCGGCAGCACGTGGATGCGCTTTCCGTATGGCACGTCGCCGCACGTCGTGATGGTCACGACATCGCCGAGACGCACGCGCAGGTTCTTGCGCACGACCTTATTCATGCGCACATTGGCGTCGTCGACCGTCTCGTCCTGGAGCACGACGCAGACCGTGTCGCGTCCCTTCTTACCCTTGATGAGCACCGTGTCGCCACGGAAGAGCTGCAGCTCCTCCATCTTGTTCATGCTGAGCGCAATGACCGAGTTGTCATCGTTCGTGGCCTCGTCGACGATCAGGCGGTTGGGCGCGCGCTTGCGGTCCATGATGGCCGTGTTGAAATCCTCCTTCTTGCTCATTGTGATGGAGCTGAAAGGCTTCCCTGGGCTTCTTTCTGCTCAACCAACACACCACGACAACCACATTTAGTAAACGCTACTCTTTTCCCATGCGCACATGTGCATACTGTGCATTCGCCTCGTGCAGCGCCTGCTCCCCCTTAAGCGTTTCCGTCCAACGGCAACTTCCAAGGGATTCCTCCGCAGGAATTCCGCGTTCCGACGCTGTTTCGCCCGCCCGCTCAGAACGCCGCGAAAACGGCATGGGCAGACGCAGCATGGAGAGGCGAGCATACTCGTGGTCCCTTTGTAGGCGTGGCGCCATGTAGTCGCAAGGAAATCGCTCGCTTACCTCGCTCGGTGTCCTTGTTCTCTTGCTTTCCCTTTGCTTTCTCCCCCCTGGTGGAAAATGCAGAAGTGAAAGATATCGGTAATCTATCGTGGCGCCTCCCCATAACTTTCGACGGTCTGGGTCGGTTTGGCACAGGGGGAGTCGAGAATATTCCGTGAAAAGAACAAAGTAACTTTCAAGATCTTACGTAAGCTTACCACCACTTCAATGGGGGAGCACCTGGGTGTTCTCCTAAACCCGGATGGGTGGGTGACGTGGAAGAACCCGGGAGAGAGCGTTCATATCTCTCACTAATTCAGTGCATTTGCTTTACCAGACCATCACTCACCCGAAAACGGCAAGTTTTGGAGACGGAATGATTGTGTCCACTGGAGCTGCTGGGACGTGAATGGATCCGTTCAAGTCCATTGCTTGCGGCGGCCGCGTTCCCAGTTCAACTGCTGTGCTTACCAGCCGCCTTTCTTGGGCAGGCCGTTCGTCGGGCTCGATAGCTTGGACTTGGGTGAGCCCGTGTCTTTCAGCTTGCCGAGCGCCGCCAGCGACGCGTCGGCCTTGTGCTTGATCGCGTCGGCGTCGACAGGGAAGAGCTTCTCCAGTGCCGGTACGTCTGCGTACCACAGACGTACGACGTGCTGCGAGACCAGCGCGTCCTGCGACAGATTGGCTAGCGCGCGAGCAGCCTTCTCTTTTTGCTTCTCCGTGCCGTGTCTCGCGAGCGCGACGAGGAGCTCGACCGCCCCCGCCTGGGAGATCAGCGGCGGCGTGTGCTCGCCGTGCGCGAGCCCGACGAACGCACACGCCGCTTTCTCCACTTGGATTGGCGTCCCGCTTTGCAACAGGGCGACGAGCGGCGCGATGCCGCCGCCCTTGACGATCGCCGCGTGGTTTCTGCTCACAAACGCCAGATTGCTCAGCACGATTGCGGCCTTCTCCTTGTGCTTCGGGGTCCCCACGCGCAGGAGTTGAATGATGGCCTTCACGCCTCCCGCCTCGATGATCCGCCCGTGGGTCCCATTCCAGTACGCCAGGTTCCCGACGGCGCCCACAGCCTTGTCTTTCTGCTTCTCGCTGCCCTTTTGGAGCAGCTTGATCAGCGCCTCGACGCCGCCCGACTCTGCGATCACTCGACTCGCCTCGTTCGTGCTGGCCATGTTGGCGAGCGCCATGGCCGCTTTGTCCTTCTGGGCCTCCGTGCCGCTTCGCACCAATGTGACGAGTGCAGCACCAGCGGCCGCGGCGATCAGCACGCGGTTCTTTTTAGCCATTGCGAGGTTGCTGAGCAGGATCGCCGCGCACTCCTTCTGCTTCTCAGTCCCGTTCGCCACGAGCGTGGCGAGCGGCGCGACGCTCCCGGCCGCGGCAATGAGCACGCGGTTCGCATGGCAAAACGCGAGGTTCGTGAGGGCGACCACGGCCTTTTCCTTGCGCTTCGCCGAGCCTGTGGAGAGCAGCACTACCAGAGGCGTGACTGAGTCTTCGCGCAATGTGGTCACTGTCTCCTTGTCGTCGGACGATTCCTCTGTCTGGATATTATCGCCATTCTCCTGGTCGTCCACGAGCGGCTCAGCACCCGCAGACGGGACCACGTCGCTGTCCTTGCCCTCGGTCGCGAGCCGCGCGATCGCGAGCGCGACGTTCTGCTTCTGCATATCGGTTCCACGCAGCAAGAGCGGCACCAACAGGTCGGCTGCCCCCGCGAGCACGACAGTCGTCGCGTGGGTCTCGCTCGAGGCCAGCGATTGGATCGCCCGCGTGGCGTACACATGCAGCACTTCGTGGTCGCAACGCGCAAGCAGAACGAGCGGCGCAACCGCTCCGGCGAGAACCAACGCGCTGCAGGCCGACTCGTTGTTCGTCGCCACTACGATCACTGTGAGCGCGCCCAGCTGCTTCTGCTGTTTCGTTCCGTTCGCCAGCGACTCCACCAGCAGCACCACGCTGTCCGCTTCCAGTACACGACTGCGCACGGCTTCACATCCGGCGAGACTGGCAACCGCAAGCAAGCTAGAGGTTCGTTGCGACTCGTCGCCGCTGCGCAGACGATCGAGCAGCAAGTCGACGATGTCGGTTTGCGCGACAAGCTCGCGGTTCGCCTCTGAACCTGCGATGCTTGCCAGTGCACTCGCGGCACCGCACTGTTGCGCCACTGAGCCGGTGCGCATGAGCTCGGCCAGGAGCGGGACGCCTCCGCTCCCGACGAGCACCGCTTGGTTGGCCTCGTTGTGGCTTGCTACCGCCGCAATTGCGTGGGCCGCCGCGACTTTCTGGTCGTCCGTGCCCTTCGTAGCGACGAGAACAAGCCTCGGGATGAGCCCTTCCACGCGGATCTGGTCGCAGTTATCGCTGCCGACTCGCGCGAGACAACACAACATGTCGAGCGCCGTCAGGCACTGCTCGCCGTCGCTGCTGGCGTCCACTGCGAGCCACTCGGACAGCGCCATGAGATCCGATCCGGAGGCCTTCCGCACAAGTGAGCTGCTGGCTCCGACCTCTGCGGTGGATATGCCGACGAGGCTCGTGCTCAACGCGTGGAGGCAGCCGAACGCGTACAGTTGGCAGTGGAACGCCGCGGCGCTGAGCTCCACCATCTTGGTCAGCGGCACCACGCCTTTGCTGTCCACTACCGCTTGGCACGCGGCCTCCGTGGTGAGGCATCGGTACAGCCGCGTCACAGAGTCCTTCCGCACAGACTCGTCGCCACTGGCCAGACCAGCGACGAGCATTGGGATATCGCGTTTCGCTGCGGGTTCAGTCTTCGCAGTATCGCCGCCTTCGGGCTGAGCCGCCAAGCGGGTCGGCGACGGCGGAGGACTCGCGGCGGCCTCTTGCTCGCACTGCCGCTCGGCGAAGACCTTGAGGGACTTGGTCACACTCACGAGGTCCAGTCTCTTGGACGGCTCGAGCGCGGTCATCTGCACGATCAATTCCCACTCGTCCTCGCGCATCGAGTCCGGACGGCTCGGGATCTCGCCCGCCTGCTTCATTGCGATGACCTCCTCGTCGCCCTTGAGCCCGAAGGGCACCGAGTCGGTCGCGGCTTCGATGATACACATGGCGAACGCGTACACGTCGGACTCGAACGTCGCGGGGTGGCCCGCGAGCCGCTCGGGCGCGCGCCAGCGCACACCGCCCGACTCGACGGCACTCGTGGCACGGGCTTGCCGCGGGTCCTTGAACGAGCTCAGACCAAAGTCGGCGACGCGCGCCGTGCCGTCCGAGCCCACGAGCAGGTTGTTGATCTTGAGGTCGCCGTGGACGATGTTCTGCGTATGGATGTACTTGAGCCCGGACGCGGCCTGCTGCAGCAGCAGCCACATGCGCTGCTTGCCCGGCTTGGTCTTTCTCAAAAAGGACGCGAGCGTGCCGTGGATTGCGTCCTCGCACACGATGAACGGCGGCTGCGTCACGTGGCACGCGCCGTACATGACGAGCACGTGCGGGTGCTTGAGCGTGTGCCACAGCTTGATCTCGTCCATGAAGCTCTGCAAGGCCGCGTCGCTGAGGCTGCCGTCGCCCTCGCTGCCGTGCAGCCGCTTGACGACGATCTTGGTGCCGGCGCCCCACTCGCCGCGATGGACCGAGCCGAACGAGCCCTTCGAGAACGGCTCGGCGTCGACCTCGATCTCGTCGTTCGAGAGAAACCACGGCGGCACGCTGGGCACGCTCGCCTTCGACGCGCGCACGATCGTGGTGTGCGCGGTCTGCATGACCCGGAGCGTGAAGTCGTCTTGCTGGTCCTTTGATCGGTCGAGCCGGTGCTTGAGCAGCGTCATGGCCTCGACCTGGGACCGCTTGTCCTTGAGCTCGGTGAGGATGTACGCCTCGTTCTCCATGAGCGTCGCCAGCGTCTGCTGCTGCCGCTCGTTGTCTGCCTTCCACTGCTGCCGCCAGTCGAGCAGCGCACCCGCCGTCGACAATTGGAACAGCTTCATCAGCGTGTCGATGTCCTCGTGGAGCAGCTTGAGCTCGCCCATCATTCGCGAGTACTGCATCACCCGCGACACGAACTTGAGCCCGCAGTAGCGCCGCAGGGACCGCTCAAAGCCGACCAGCGTCGTCTTGTACCGCGCGAGCGCGTCGCTGTGGGGCATGCAGCCGGCGTTGTGGATCAGCTGCAGCTCGTGGAGAATGTCTTCGAGGCGGCGGTGCACGCGCGCGCACGCGGCCTGGCTCTCCTTCACGTCCAGGCAGAGCTGGCCGATCGATGTGAGCACGGACACGACAGAGCCCGCGCCGGGGATCGCCAGGTCCAGCAGCGCCAGCGCCATTGTTGCGAGGGGGGGATTCGTCTCGTCGCCGTCTCTTCCTCGTCGTCGGGCCGGACCGTTAATCGATTGCCCGAAGCGCCAGCAAGGAGCCGACGGTTCGAGTGGCTCCCTCCTCAAAATGACGAGTGCGACGTGGCGGAGGAGGTGGCCGTCCGGGTAGGTACGGCCGCAGCTTGCGTCGTGCGTCGTTCGATCCCACAAAGAAACAGCCCGCTCGGTTCAGTCTCCGATCCTTGTCCACGAACCGACGGCCTCCCGTTATAGAAATGGATGGCGCTTCTCCGCTTCTCACCAAGCACAGTCGCCGGTGGTTCGTCAGTTTCAACACGAAGAGCGGCCTCTGGCGGCGCCGCGACCTCTCTCCTCCGCGCTCTCGTGGCGAGTGTATTATTGGCATCGGTGGTGCGCTTGCCGTCGGTTGCTGCACGCGAGTCGGGCCGAGCGTTGCTCTCTCTCCGCCCACAACGCGTTTTGGCAGAGTCACAACAACCCCAGACAAGAGCATCAGTCCAACCCCGCAAGCGATGGAGAATCCCGAGCCGACCATGGACGACACACCCGTCGAGGACGACGCGCCGACGCTGAGCAAGGGCTTGGATGTGGAGATCGCCGGCGCCGGCTGCGTGGTCACCGAGGCGCTCGAGCAGATCGCCGCGCTGTGCGACGAGATGGACGAGCTCGCGGCGCCGTTCCACTTCCTCTCGCAGGGCTTCACGAAGCTCGTGGCGGAGTTGGCGACGCGGGAGGCGGCGGGCACGCTGCCGACAACGGAGGAAATCGCGCCGTTCCCCGCGCTGGTGGGCAAGTACCTGCACTTCCTCACGCGCTTCAAGGACTTTGGCGCCGTGTCGCGGCTGCTTCGCCTCGAGAAGACCAGCGCGGCGCTGCAGAAAATGTGTGGCGAGTTCACGGCGCTCACGACGGCGCTGGGCATGGGCGAGCTGTGGACGCCGCAGGAAAAGACCCAGTGGCAGGCGGACGTCGCGGCGGCGGCGCAGCAGGTGCGCGCGATCGGCGACGACGAAGGCCGCGTGCTGCGCGAGCTGTGCGAGCCGCGCACGCAGATCGAGGCCATGACGCAGCTCAAGTACGCGCTCGAGCGGCCCGTGCCGCCGAGTGCCGACACGGTGGCGGCCATCCGCCGCGTGTATGCCGCGATCGCGCAAGAATGCGCCACGGCCGTGCAGAGTATCCCGTCGTGGTACGTGCCGTCAGACGACGTCGAGTTCGAGGCCGAGCCGTTCGCGCAGGGCTCGTTCGGGTCCGTCCACCGTGGCTCCTGGACGACGAGCGAGGGCGCGACCGAGAAGGTCGTGGTCAAGCGGCTGCTGCTCGGGCGCTCGGGCATCAGCGAGTCAGTCAAGGAGCGGTTCATCGACGAGGTCTCGCTCTGGTCGCGGCTCGAGCACGCCAACGTGCTGCGGCTCTTTGGCGCGTCCCACGTCTCGTCGCCGCCGTTCTTCGTGTGCGCCGAGGCCGCGCACGGCAACCTCGCGGCGTACCTCGCGGCCTCGCGCGTCCACCGGCGCCACATGTGGCAGCTCCTCTTCGGCGCCGCGCAGGGCCTCGCGTACATCCACAAGAACTTTGTGGTCCACGGCGACCTCAAGCTCAACAACATCCTCGTGGACGCGCAGGGCGTGGCCCAGGTCGCCGACTTTGGGCTCAGCTTCGTGCGCCCGTCGGCCCAGTCGGTCGCGAGCGTGCAGCCGCTGCCGACCGACGACCGCCGCGCCGGCGGCCTGCGCTGGCGCGCGCCCGAGTGTCTCAAGAAGCGACCGACCTACGCGTCCGACGTCTACTCATTCGCGATGTGTATCGTCGAGGCCGCGACCAACGAGCCGCCGTACGCCGCGCTCGACGACGAGCTCGTCCACCGCGAGCTCAAGCTCGGCAACATCCCGCCGCGGCCGCGCGAGCTCACGGACGACGCGTGGGTGCTCGTCCAGGCCATGGCCCAGTTTGAGCCGTCGGGTCGGCTCTCCATGGCCGAGGTGCTCGCCGTGCTCGAGGACTTTGCCCAGACCGAGATCGAGGAGAACAAGAAGAACCTGTGCGTGCAGTGCGAGCAGAAGACGGCCGAGCACGAGGGGCTCTGCTGCGAGTGCCGCCTCGCCGAGGAGACGCGCAGCGGCGAGCGGGCGAGCTCCGGGACGCCGCTGGCCGCGCCCAGCAGTCCGCGCGGCCGGCGCAACACGGGCTCGACGCCCGGCGCGTCCATCGTGCCGCTCGTGCAGCTGCTGCGCGCCGGCACGCCCGACCAGATGCACTACGCGGCGCACGCGCTCGGCGATCTCGCCGCGGATAGCGAGGACAACCGGCGCGACATCGTCAAGGCCGGCGGCATCGCGCTGCTCGCCGGGCTCCAGCAGAGCGGCTCGGACACGCTCAAGGACGAGGCCCACCGCGTGCTGCGGCTGCTCGCATCGGACGGCGAGACGTGCGTGCTCATCGCGAACGCCGGCTGCGTCTCGATGCTGCTCGAGCTGCTCCACGGCGGCTCGCCGTCGCAGAAGCAGGCCGTCGCGTTCGCGCTCTCGGCGTTCCTCTCGGGCGGCAGCAGCTCGACCATGGTCGTGGACGCGAGCGCCATGAAGTCGCTCGTGCTGCTGCTCGGCGCGGGCAACGACGGCCAGAAGATGTACGCGGCCAAGGCGCTGAGCATGCTCGCGCAGTCGCACGGCGCCGACCCGGTGCTCTCGAGCGAGGCCGTGGTCGTGCCGCTCGTCAAGCTCGTGCAGAGCGGCAACGACGACCAGTCGCTCCACGCGCTCAGGGCGCTCGCGAGCCTCTCGGTGCAGCGCAGCGTCTGCTCGATGGTCGCGAGCGCCAACGGCGTGCGCGCGCTCGTCGCGCAGCTCGAGACGCTCGGCGAGGACCACCAGCTCGCCGCGCTCGACGTGCTCGTGCGGCTCGCCGAGGCCAACGACTTCAACTGCTCGGCCATCGGCGACGCCGGCGGTGTGGCACCGCTCGTCGAGCTGCTGCGCCGCGAGACCGGCGAGCTCAAGCGGCTCGCAGCCGAGATCATCGAGCGGCTCGCCACGTGCGGCGGCCGGCTCTGCGAGTCGCTCGTGGAGAGCGAGGTCGTCGCGCCGCTCGTCGACATGCTGGCCGCCCGTGGCGGCGCCGACGGAGACACCGGCACGCTCGGCGTGGCGCGCACGCTGGGCTCGCTCGCCAAGAACGTGCCGGCGAGCGGCAACCGCATCACGGCCGCCGGCGGCGTGCCGCCGCTCGTCGCGCTCTCGCAGCAGCACGACGACGCGGCCCTCGAGGACGCCGCGAACGCGGCGCTGCGCGCGCTCGTCCAGGACGACGAGAGCTGTCTCGCGATCGCCGAGAGCGGCGGCTTCGCGATCGTCTTCGACGTGCTGCGCGTGGGCGACGCACGCCAGAAGAGCGCGGCGCTGTTCACGGTCGCCGTGTCGTTCGCCAAGGACAGCGACCCCGCGGCGAGCGCCCACGTGCGGCGCCTCGAGCCGCTCGTGGGCTTTTTGCGCACGGGCTCGGCCGTGCAGAAGCAGCTCGCGGCCGCGACGTTCGCCACGCTCGCGAGCATCGGCCTCACGCGCGCGTCGCTGCTGCGCGCCAATATCGTCGCGCCGCTCGTCGCGCTGGTCGCGGACAACGCGCAGCCGCGCGCGCAGGCGCTCGCCGCGGGCGTGCTCGCGCAGCTCGCGGGCGACGGCGACGAGGCCGCCGCGGCCATCATCGCGAGCGGCGGCATCGACGCGCTGGCCGAGTTCCTGCTCGCGGGCGAACTCGAGCAGGGCGCCGTCGCGGCGGGCGCGCTCGCGCACCTCGCGTGCGAGCCGCCGCACTGCGCGGCTATCGCGGCGCACGGCGTCGTGCCGCACCTCGTGCGGATGCTGCAGGCGTCGGCGGCGCTCCAGAGCGAGCGCGCGGCGTTCCTGCTCGCGCGGCTCGCGCAGGACGCGACCGTCCACGCGCAGGTCGCGGCCAGCGGCGGCGTGCCGCTGCTCGCAGCGCTCGTGCAGCGCGAGAACTCGACGGCCGCGCAGAAGGAGCACGCAGCCGCGACGCTGGGCCTGCTGCTCGACACGGCGGCGCCGTCGCTGCCGCAAGACGCGCTCGCGTGCGTGGCGACGCCGGGCTTGCTCGCGGCGCTGGTCACGCTGCTGGACGCCGGCAACGACAACGCCAAGCTCGGCGCCGCGGCGTGTGTGGCCGGCGTGGCGCGCCACGCGCCCAGGGTGCTCGAGGCGTTCCTCGTGGCGGTGGCCGGCACGCACCTCGTGCCGCTGCTCATCTCGCTGCTGCGCACGGGCGTGGGCGGGCAGCGCGAGAAGGCCGCGGCGGCGCTCAGCCTCTGCGCGTCGCTCAACGAGCACGCGCGCCAGTCGATCGGCAAGACCGGCGGCATCGAGGTGCTGGCCAAGCTGCTGCAGTCGCGCACGGAGAGCGGCACGCGCCAGGCGCTGCCCGTGCTCACGGCGCTCGCGCCGTCGCCCGCGCACGCCGCGGCCTTCCAGAGCGCCAAGGTCGCGAGCTCGCTCGTCGCGCTCGCCGACGGGCCCCACCGGCTCGCCGTGCTGCAGGCGCTCGAGACGTTCCACGCGTTCTCGCCGGGCGAGGCCGCCGAGGTGCTCGCGCTCGCGCAGGAGCTGCTCAAGAGCGGCTCGCCCGACGAGAAGGACGCCGCGGCGGCCATGGTCGCGACCGCCGCCGCGTCGGCCGCCAAGGCCGTCGCGCAGCGCGCGGGCTTTGTCGTCGAGCTCACGGCGCTCGTCACGGTGAGCGCCAGCGCGTCGAGCAAGACGCGGCGCGCGGCGCTGCGCGCGCTCGCGAGCCTGGCCGACGACGGCGCCGCGCGCGACGCGCTCAAGCCGGCGGCCGTCGTGGAGGCCGTCGTGGCGCTGCTGGACCACGGCGACGAGGACGCCGAGACCGTCGAGCAGGCCGAGCGGCTCGCCGTCGCGCTCGCGCGCAACAAGGTCATGTCCAAGGAGACGGCCGACAAGTGGCTCGTGCCGCGGCTCGAGGAGCTGGTCGCGCGCGGCGGCGGCGGCGCGCGCGCGGACTTTGCGCGCGAGGCCGTGGTCGGGCTCAAGGCCAAGCGCAGCTCGTTCTCGCTCGGCCGCACGCGCAGCATGAGCAGCGAGCAGGGCGGCGCCAACGCCTGATCAAACAAGAGCTCGAGATGGTCGACTTTTTCCACTAGAGAATATATGACAACCAACAGATCACATCTGCGTCAAAAAAAAAAAAAA
>JAADVV010000682.1:0-13126 GCA_023335905.1 Pythium pyrilobum
GGAGTAGGTAACCGTGGTCGCTGTGGCTCACGGTCTGGAGAGCAAAGCGAACCGGTCCAAACAGAGCCCATGACCTACGGAAAAGACGCCGTCTGTATTGCAAAGTAACGCATGATTCAACGATAAATTAATCCAATACCGGTATCGGGATTATTTTTGTATCGTATTGATAGTTACGGATCCCTGGGTTATGATCCGTACTTTCCCTGAATTTGCCGGCCAAAGTCGTCAGATTTGAGAGGTTTTGTCGGCCAAATGTGGCCAGCAAAGTCGAAAATGCTTTGTTTTCCCGCCCCATACAAAACCTATTGTTAAAACTATTGAAGCGACTGCCTTCCAACTTTTGCCGGCCAAATTGGCCTACAATAAAAAGAAACGGTAGAATGTATCTAAACAGCTTAAATTATATCGGTCTGCACCGCGGACGTCATGCTGCATGACGTTGCTTCAGGCCGAGGCGCAGTGGAGACGGGGGTCGTTGGTCTGGGAATTAAAAGCAAAGATAGATGGGGGGCTGCTATTAATAGCACACAGTCGCTGTTTGTAGGGCTGCTTACTTTCCGGAGATGTGTTGGTTGTTCGTCGATAAGGATGCTGAAGTCGCGCATGCGCGCGCCATGGAAACGCACGTGGAGACACAAGTCCGCGCGGTACCACTGGTGCGTGATGATAGCTGCTTGAGCTTCGTGTCGGCACACGCACGACAAGAGAAAGTGGTAGCAGGCCTCGCAGCACGCCAAGCAGGTATCGGCTCATTGGGGGGCGAGGTCCCACGCAAAGCGCGGCAAGGAAAAGGCTGCAACAAGCCGCACACACGCCTTTGACGGCGCAGATTTTGTGCGTCGTATGTGATGGGTAGGTGGAGGTGAAGTCTAGTGAGTGCACGTTTCTGTAGATCTTGTTCGTCGCGAGGTCGGCCACGGGCGTCAGCCTGATGCCATAAGCAATAACAAACCACAGCCAACCATCCCATTAAAATGCGCAGTAGATGCTGCGCAAAAATACGTATGTGTTGAATGTGAGTAGGATTTGTTCAAGGATTTGTCCTCGAACATCAGGTGGATCGCATACGCGACGACGCCGTCCAAGGCGGCCGGCATGGCGCCATCAACGATCTTGAAAGATCGTCTAGAGTCCAAATGTACTGACACCTCAAATAACAAGTTCCTAAGAAGCTTGAGATATCTTAGATACGTTACCCAAAACGGCTGGCAAATTCGTGCTACACTTACATAATATGCAAGTGTAGCACGAATTAATATATAAATATTATTATGTAGATGTGGTTATGATCCGTAAGTATTACATCTTACATCTTATGCAATACTTATGCATTACAACCGCATCAAATAGTGGCCAAGTTGAAGTTTATTTTCTTCTTCTTGGACCACTTGGTGGTTGGTACCGCGATGAAATCATGGTCGATTCACCATTGGTAATCCGTGGTAGTATCTTTTAAGATCCCCACAGTATTATATAAATTAAAATCCTGTGGGGATCCCTGCCAGGATCCAATGCGTTACGCCTGGTCGAATCTAAATCTCGACGAGTTTGTCAACCCACCACTCCAATCGCACCGGCAAGGGTTGCCCCGACCGACAAGGCACTGACACTGCAGACGCGTTACCTGCCAGGATCTCCGCAGTTACGTCTATCGAGGACCCGATACCGCACCTGCCTGTGGGCCCCCTCAACGAGGCTTGGGTCACGAATCGACCCGTACGCCCCGACATACAGTGACTAGGAAGAGCTGCAGAGAGTCGATAACTCTTCGCAACCTTCACTCGATTCAGTAGGAGTCGTCGTGACACGGCGTCGCGTATTCAACACAAATGGGTGTGTAGCATTTCGTCAGTGCATCTATGTACCGGTAATTATAGGATATTGGCGGCGAGACCGTCGAGTCCACAAGTATTGTGGGTGAACTGGATCAGTTATAGTATTGTTCGTTGGCCACTCGGCACGGTCGGATCGTCCGAACCTTCGGGTCGAATTCTGGCATCTCTCACATCGAGACGATCAGAAGTTCAACATCAATACTTTAGTCATCAGTAGCTGCGTACATATTCTCATGCCTTGGTAAACGTTATATTCAATTGCACCACTCTTTGCATCTTCTGTCACGCTCTGCAATGATAAACGACCAGACTGGATACTTGTAGGTGCGTCACTGAGTGCGTGGTTGATGGTAATAAGCGCCTGATTCGAAGTCCCACTTGACTGGAGAGTGGGCTCTCAAATATTTCAGATTCTTGAGGCTTGTCTGTATGGATTCGTCTACTCTGACGTAGTGGGACCTATAAAAACAGCCTATGTAATAGAGGACATAGGTTGTCTCTAAGGGCGTTTCGCCCAGGCCACCCGTACTGCATATATCACATTTGGCAAGTCATCAACGGTGTATATGACAAACTGATCGGGTTGTATGATGACGACTGTGGAAGCGTACCCTCGGCAGTGTGTGTGACTCTGTACTGTACCGGGCTGAAAAAATGGGAGCCCACTGTTCGCAGGAGCATGTTCCCGCGCGAGTGCGTCGTATAATTCAGTCGCATGGAGGCGGGCTCCACATGCAGCCTCCTCGGTCTCCGTGTATAAGTCTTATCATTCTCGAATTCCCAAGCGACTGCTCAACTCACTCCAGATTCGACGGATTAACTACAGTACCATCACCACAAGCCAACTAGCATGTTCAAGACCGGGCTTCTCGCGTTTACGTTCGCTGCGATGTCGGCTGCGTTCGCCCAGCAGACGCCAGCGCGAACCACAGTACCTGGAGGACTCACGGAGATCCCCGTCGGCGAAATGGAGGCCGCCATGCTGGCGACTGTACTCGCGGACGACGCGAAGTACGGGGACGGCGTGACGACGCGACTGTGCTTCACCAGCATCTCCAAGCTCGAGCGCCAGATCGTCAGTGGCCGTAACGATTACTTCCACGTCATGGGCTGCGTCGTGTCGACGGGCAAGGCCGGCGGCGGCAAGTGTCCCAACACACTCCAGTGTACTGCCGCTACGTACGTTGCCAAGGTGTACGGGTCTGACTTTGTGTCCGACTACACGAAGGTGTTTGCCATCGACACTGAAGACGTGCCCACCACTCCGGCTCCGCAGCCACAGCCAACGACTGCACCAGGAGGCTGGACGACGGTCCCAGTTACTAAAGCCGATGAGGAGCTGCTCTCGGCCGCACTGCAGAACGCGAAGGGATACCGGGACGACGTCATGCTGCGCGTGTGCTTCTCTGAGATCAAGTCGCTGGAGAGAAGCGTCGCCGCTGGCAACAACAACCGATTCCGCGTCTCGGGCTGCGCCGTCGCTGTGACCGCGGTGGGCGACGGCCAGTGCGTTGCGAAGTGCTCGCCGGCGGAGTTCTCCATCACTGTGTACACGCGCGCGTGGGACTCGTTCGTGCAGATCTCGGAGATTTTGACCATTGCTGGTGGGAGTGAGACGCCACGACCCATTTGTCCCGGCGTCTAAGAACCGCACCTTTTTTGCCTTCGAAGTCTCCGATGGGGACAATGATGGCGGCCCACATAATGAGCGCAACGCCAAGTTCAGCTTCCTTCCTCATCTGAAACTCTGTGTTCGTCAGGCAGGCCAGTGTAGCATTGTATGAACTACGTATTCTCTGCTGTTCCTCGAGCGGATTGCCTCTACGTACTGCTAGTACACGCTCTACTACGTCCTAACTCGCATTCTCTTGGTGGTTGGACTTCCACGATGCGCGTAGCTTCAGTTGGCCGCGCGGCAAAGTGGCACGCGCTCCATCGCTCCGAGCATCGGTCGTTCGTGACACGAATCATAATACGCCTGACACATGGATGCCCTTCCGAGTTGTGGGGCTGGAGACACGCGGACTGTAGGGAATCCACGAAGAAATCGCCTAAGGGAGCTGGCGATGCTCCCGAAGTGGTTGCCGGGGTCTATTCTCAGTCCGGCAGCTTAATGGAATCTGTCTGCTTTTCTGCACTTCTCAGTCTAGTTATCCGGTGGCGGCCGTGCCGACGGCGGGCTCTATGCCGTCGGTGGGTGTGATGTTCACCTTGGACTCCAAGGACGGTGCCATACAAAGCATCGTCTGACTGGCCCACTATATGGAGACGGCGTCTCATACATTGCAGTTCTGTGTGGAGAAAGCTCTTCATGAGCACTCTCCCACTACAATCCCCCCCAGAGCTGTTTCCACTCCCACTTGGACCTCGCCCTCTTGAGGTACTATGTTAGGCTAGCCATATTCACAATAGCAGTTCCCTTGACACATGGGTACACTGAGACGTGACGCTGCTGGTATGGATACACCAGTGACGAACACATGATACAGGACTGCAACCATTGCATGGAGAGAGCGCCAGAGCTCTACGAATGCAAATTCCAATGGTATCATTGAGGTCAATATGGCAGGTGCTCTATGATTTGTCGGGATTTGCGTGACGGCGCTCAAAAAGCTTTTTGAGCTTGCTGTCTCCCGAGTCTCGCACGTAGCGTTCGACTATCACTCGGATGTCTTTGGTCAGTGTTTGCCTGGGCTCCCAGGAGTTCTCAATCTCCTCTAGGCCAACCCACGCAACCAGGATTTCGTAATCCTTGATGCTGGAGTTCCAGCGGTGCTGCTTCAACTCCTCCACATCGAGCATGGTGCCTTGCGCAGACACGAGCTGGAGTAGCTTCTCCGTAACATTCAGGTCAGAACAGGATTTACCGCGGCGGAGTGACAACCACCCGCGCTCTCTCCTTTTCGACCAATCGGCGCACGCTGCACTGAGACAACCCTCGTCGCTATCGGCAGGTGAAACACGAGATTGGCGGTTCTGGCTCTGCACGCGTACCAACACGTGGTCCTTATACCGAGGGAGATGACGGCCGCGCGCCGACGGCGGGCCTGCACGCCGCCCAAGCGGCGACAGAACAGGTGCGCGGTGTGGCCCACAGCATCCAACCACCCGACGACCCCCATGCGCAATTCGTGAAGGCGGTCGAGAGCACCACACTGCCCGCGGCGGTGGACTTCGCGGTGGGCGTCGGCAAGCTCATCACGCACGAACGACGCACGCGCCGTGGCAGCGGCGCGAGGCGCGGACCTGCAGCAGCACAGGCCGCCGCACACACCGCCCTCACGCCCCAAGACGCACCGGCAGACGACGGCGCCGGAGCAGGCAACACGAGGACCTCAGCCCCAGGGCCGAAGAAGACGGCTGGCAGCACGCCCTGGCCGACCGCGGAGGAAACGACGCGTCACGGGAAGCATTGCGGCATAGTGCACCAGGCGCCCCCACCCCCGTCAGCGGTAGTGGGCGAGACGAAGAGCGCAGCAGAAGCGGACAACGTCTGGAATTCGGGTCGCGAACGGCTCCTCAAGAAACAAGTGGCCGCGATACCACCGGCGCCGACATACGACGACGAAGTGGAGTACGCCACTACGCCCGTGCCCGGCACGAGGGGTATCGCATCATGCCGGAGGGTTACCAGAGAGCCGAGACGACCTGCGAGGAGGAAACCATGTTCCTGTGGCGGAACAAGCTGATATGTCTCGATGACCCGCCCAAGTTCATCACGGAAACGCTCGCACTCACCGAGCGGCTCGCGGTCATCCAAACGCACCAGGACTACATGGGCTACGAGCTGTACGTCCAAACGCCGGCGGCGCTTAAATGGCCCGCCGAGACACCCAAGTATCACTTCTGCGCCAGCTTACTGCGCCTGAACCAGACTGCGTCCGGGTCGAACACACGCGTCATTGAGTTCCTCAAGGACGTGCATATCTTCACGTGCTCAGCGGAGTCCCGCCTCGCCGTGCTACGCATCACGCGCCCGGAACTGCGAGGCAAATGGCAGGGCAAACAGTTCAAGTTCCCGTTCGGCACCATCACGCTGCGAGCCACTGACGACCCAGAGGACGACAAACACGACGGACTCGACAAGGCGGCGGTCGATGGGCTCAACCAAATTCACCTGCTGGGACGGCCAACACTGCCCTTGATGGACGTGCACGCCATAGCCAAGGCACTCAGTGGTGGGCTTCCGATTCTCGACATCCAGCCGATCCGCCCAACCGGTGCGAGGGCGCTGAAGACGCACGTCTGGTCCATCACAGTAAACGACATGCACGCCCCCCGCCGCAGCCCCTGCCCAAACGCGACCCGGAAGCGACGAGCCGGGTGCCGATCCACGTAATCACGGCTGCCGTCAGCCGGGTTGCACCGCAGAACACCAAGGTGCCCGAAAGAAGGCTCGAGCCGCGCAGGCGAAGGCACCGAGCACCCCGACTCCTGACGTGCACGACGGCGTAGACCCCTTGCTCGCTCGCTTCGAAGCAATGGAGGCGGCCAATTAGCGCCACTAGACCAGTGGCGTGGCAAGCCGCTGGGGTAGCCAGCCGCACAGCAAACGCCAAGCCGGGCGAGAAGCGCCCGCGAACGGACACCGTGGTCTCCCAAGACCGCGTTCAACGCTGACAACCGTGTCGACGACACGCCGCCCGCTCGGCAGGCCAAGCACGAGGGGCGAGCCGCAGTGGCCCGCACGAATCGCGAGCCGCCGCGATCACGTCTCGTCTGGGTTCCACCCGGCGGAGCGCTACCGATCGTGACCAAGCCACGTTTGGAGCAGCTTACCATGACCCCGTTCTTCCCGACGCGAACCGAGCCCACAGAAGACCCCGCGCCTGCAATGGACGACAGCATCGAGATCGTCGGCGTGGAACTCGCCGGTACGAAGGCGATCCACTACAGGGAAGTGCTGAAGGCACTCCGCGTGGCTGAAATTCGAGTGCCGGCGAAGGGCTCATGCCTTTTCCGCGCGCTCGTTGCCCTTCTGGCGCGGCTGTGCGGCGACGAGGTTGATGGATCGGACCCCGTCGAGATTCAGCGAGCAGATGAGATGCGCAGGGACCTCGACGGCTCGCTGGTTGTCGACCTCGTCGCGATGCTGGCGTCCAAGTCTCTGGATCTGCGGGACTTCTGCGAAATGTATCTCAACGCTGCGCCAGAGGCGACCTCGGTGCAGCAGCTGCAAGCACACTTCGCGGCTGCCTCGCAGCAGTCCAGCACCACTTGTGTGCCTCACGAATACTGGGGAGGCGAGGCTGAGGTCACAGCATTTGTGGCCTGGAAGCGGGAACCGGTATACGTGCTAGACGTCAAGCCAGACGGATCCACATTCGTCCAGCGCTACCTGCTGATCGGACAACCGCAGCCGGACGGCTCCACCACTGCGCGCGTGGTGCGCCAAGCTCCCGCCATGGAGCTCTTTGCAGCTCAGATTGCTATCTACCGGCAGCGTAGGGTCATCCCGCTGATACTGCTGCTGCACCACTCCATTCAGAACGGGCAGCACACCGGCCACTTCAACGCGGCGCGGTTCCCAACAGCGAGTGCAAGGCATGGGCAGGCAGTCGGGCCAAGCAGGCCGACATGTAGGCCCGCCTGCATCGGGTGCTGAGTGAAATAGATGACCTCAACTCGGCCACCTCACCAGCGGCACTCGTGGTGGAAGAACCTTGGTCGCCGGACCAGGGGCCTGCTTCCCGCAACGGATGAGGTCGTGGACGCGCTCCAAACACATCCCGCTGTGCTCCGGGCCCTGATACGGGCTCTGCCCTTCCCGGAGGTTCAGATCGCGGACGCGTGCTTAGTCCAAGCGGGAAGGTCCGCCATCGGCACGGCCCGCATCCAATTGCTCCATCGCATTCAGACGGGCCTCACAGGCGAAGGCGCGGCCCACTGCCGTGAACGGGCGGCGGCAACGGCGGCGGCCACCACACCAGCGGCCAAATGGTCTCTGACCCAGGACGCCAGGCGCTGGCACCGTCTGACTACACTCAGCACGCAGCAGCAGCTCACCATCCCGGCGCGGGAACATGCTGGACTCGACGATCGCGCCTGGTGTCGCCTGGTCGCGTATCTACTCCTGGTCTCAGCGTGCGTCCCCAGCTACTTCGCCACCCGCGCGGTCCCCCAGCAATGCGACGGGATGCTGGTGTGGCTGTCGCGGGCAGACAACGGTAGAGGCGTCTCGAGGGCAGGCTTCGCACTTGCACAGCGCCAGTGGCCGGCCATCACGGAGTTGGTCCGTCACTGGACAGGCGACTCGAGCCTCGTGCAGCTCCCACCCGTCCAGCAGAGCGGCAGCTCCGCCAGCGACGGGTCGCCACGTTACTAAGAGGACCACCCAGGTGCCCCTGCCAACCGCCCCCGCAGCGGTTGGTAGGTCCGACCACCGCACTGTGACTCACCCAAGACCACGGAGCGGGACGGACAACGCGGAATAGACGGGGCAACGAGCAGGCCCGCCCGCCGCGGCTTCCACCTCGTTCAGCCGCCGACATCGGAGGCGCAGGAATCGCCGGCAACATGACGAGCCCGTACCCACCATCACGTGCGTCACGCAGAACGTGCGCGGCCTGGCCAAGACCGGAGCGACGGCAAACACCTGGGTTGGAGGCTTTCGGCAACGCTCGGCGTTCGGGCAGGCAGACATCGTGCTGCTGCAGGCGACCGATACCTGGGTGGCCGACCTGACAGCGCACCACGCACGGGCGTGGGGTTTCCGACCCGAGAAGCTCGCGGAGCCTCTGTCGATCTGGCAAAGCACCCCCACGGCGGCCGGAGGCGTGGCGATGCTCTTTCGACCAGACTCCCTCGTCACACGACCTCGACCAATCTGGCGTGACCACTGGTCGCAAGGGTTCATGGCTGTCGAAGTCGAGGTCCAAGGGCTGACCCACACTGTCGTCAACATCTACGGACCCAGCGGCAACAAGCGCGTCCGAGCGCAATTCTACAGTCAGCTCCTGGCGTGCCCGCGACCCGACGGCCCGATCCTCTTGGGCGGCGACTTCACCTGCACGCTGAACGCCGACACGGACAGGAGCCGGGCATCTGCTCACAGTCACGGGTCGCCGGCGCTACACCAGCTTCTGGGGCACTGGGGACTCGTGGATGTCCTCCAAGGGGAGCAGGATGCGATCAAGACGGACGCAGACAAGCGCGCTTTCCACGCGAGCAGCACACGTTTCGGTACCTCCGCCGGGAGCGTGGTACACTTGCGTCCAGCCGGCTGGACCGGTGGTATGCCTCCCACCGGCAACTACCGCAGGTTCTCCGGACGCAGGCCCAACCACCCGTATGTGACAGCGACCACGACGCGGTAGTCATCCCGTTTGCGGTGAGCCCTGTGCAGAAACGCCGGCGGCGCCGCCGGCAGCAACCACGGCTGCGGTACCCACTGCCTCACGGCTGCCTCCAAGCAGTCCAGGCAGTGACCAAGGCCGCGCTCGATTCCTTCGATGACGCGCGGCACGGACATGGCGGCGCGTGGTCCGCCCACGCGTGGGACGAGGTGAAGACCACTGCTCGAAGGGAGTGTCTGATACGGATGCGGTCCATACAGCGACGACAAGCCCAAGCGTACTGACGCCGATGCCAGCGACATTCGCGCCGCGCTCCCGGCCCCCGCACACATCCCGTCCGACGGCCACAACACGGTGGAAGACATCACGGAAGGGATAGCGGACCTCAGCATCGACCCCGCGGCCAAAGTAGAGCGACTCCGGCGCGCTCTCGTGCGGCTGCAAACCCAGCGCACGCAATCGCAACGCCGCCGACGCTATGCGCAGTACGGAGCCAACTCCCCCGAGACGGAGCGGGCTTTCTTCCGGCGGTTTACGGTGCGACGCGGCAACGGCAAGCCAGTCTCGCTACCGGGCTGCGACGGCCAGGCCCAATCGACGGCCGACCACCTGGCCTCCGACTGGACTCCGGTCACCCAACGCGGGACCCGACCCCAGCGACTCGTCGACGAGTTCTTTGCCTCTCCCCCGGGACTGCAGCAGGACCTCGTTGAGCGGCTTGGACAAGACCTTCAGCGAGGAGGAGGTCCGCACAGCACTGCGCTCCTGCACGAGAGGCAATGCAGCGGGGCCTGACGGGCTCCCCAATGACTGGTATAGGGACAACGAGGACCGCCTCGTGCCGACACTGACAGCCCTCTACAACCAGTGGCATCGCATCGCGAAGGCACAATCCTCGCCAGCTTCTGCTGCGCCATCGTCGCGTGTCTCCCAAAAAAGTCAAGCCCCACCTCGGGACTCGACTTCCGACCCATCGCGCTTCTGAAAACGGACTATAAGATCTACGCTCGGCTCCTCCTCAACCGCGTCAGCAAGCACCTCCCACAACTCGTGGCACCGAGTCAGTTCGGGTTTGTGGCGGGCCGTCAGGTGTACGACGCTCTCGACGTATTCCACGCCATTCAGCAGCTGGTCCGCGCGGGCAAGGTGCCGCGCGATGCGGTCGCAGTGATGCTTGACTTGGAAAAAGCATACGACACCCTGGACCGGCCATTCCCGGCCCAGGCACTGGTCAGGTTGGGATTCCCCCGCGATTCGTCGCTGCAGTCACGCAGATGCACCTTGCCACTTCGGCAACGTACGTGGCCAACGACTGCGTCTCCGCGGACCAAGACGTGTTGAACGGGATCAGGCAAGGATGTCCGCTGGCGCCGACGCTGTTCGTGGTCGCGGTCAACACCCTGTACGAGGCCATCGCAGCCAACCCGGCTATCCACGGCATCACTCTCCCGTCCGGCAAGGTCGTGGATGCAGCCGGATTCGCAGACGACACGACCGTGTACCTAGCCAACGCCACGTCTGCAACCCCACTGCGCTCGCTCCTCGAGCGCTTTGCCCAAACATCTGGCCACCGGATTAACCACGGTAAGTATCTCGCGGTCATGCTGCACCCGACTACCAACAAAGACCAGCGTGACCCCTTTGGCTTCACAGTCGCCGAGCCAGACCAAACATCGAGACTTGCTGGGGGCCCAGGTCTCCAGCTGCGCGGGGAATGGCCAGGCGTGGGAACTCGCTCTGCAACAGACCCGCACACGCCTGCACCTAGCCGAGTTGAAGACCACGAACGTACTGCAGCGCGGCAAACTGGCCAATGCTATCCTCGTTCCCAAGTTTCTTTTCGTAGCGCGCCATCACTGGCCGACGGCCGCCATCACCGCCCGGTTCCAGCAGCTCGCGGACAAGTTCATCTGGGAGGGCCATCTCGCGGAAGGTCGGCGTGGGCACAAGGCGTGGATGAGCCAGCAGGTTGCGCGCCAATCGGTGGGCACAGGTGGCCTGGCGCTGCCCAACCTCACTCACGAACTACAGGCCCTCAGTGTCGCGGTCGTGCAGCGATGGTCCCGGCCGGCGTGCGCCGTCAGCAGCAGCATCGGGGGTATCCTCCTTCAAGGAGCACACCTCCGCGACGGCATCATGTCGCCGTCCCGCCTCCCGGCCACCACCCCTACTCTCCAGCCCTCCGTCGCGGCGACGGGGCTTCAGCTTCCCCACGCGCTCACGGCTCGCCCACGGGACGCCGGCGAAGTCCAGCTGGGGGTCACAGCAATGCGCCACGCCGGCCGGGGTACCAGCTCCGAGTACGTGTGGGTGGCGGGGTGGCTTTCTATCGACTATAGCCGCCTCTACGACGTCCTCGCACCCCTGCGCGACCTCCAGGCGACCCAATTCGGCAACCTGCACTCCGCGGCCCTCCTCCAGTGTCATGTTTTCGGCGACGGCATCCTTCTGGACGCCGCTGGAGCTCCGCTCGGTACCCAGGCTTTCCCGGGCATCGCCACCGCGGGCGATCGCTTTCGAGACGGACTCGATGTGGCCACGGCACCATCATGTTTCGGCCGGTCTGCGCTCCGTTCCCCCTGCCACCGGTGGGAGCTCTCAGCTTCCGCCGGCTCTGCGACTGTCTTGTCCTCCAGTACCCGACCTTGCTACGGCCACCGGCCCAACCTGAAGACCTGATCATGCGCCCACCCTCGCCGGACGTCTGGCGGCTGACACACGACGGCACCCGGTTCTCGCTCACGTGGAACCCAGCCGCCGACGCGGCCGTGCCCCTCGGCTACGTGACTTCGACTGCCGACGCGACAGCAGCAGCCCGGCGCGTGCTCCACGACCCCTCCGGTCGATTCGATCTGCATCACTGGCTCGACGAGCCGTTTGACCTTTGGGCCCGATCCCCGCCGCCGACGCTTAAACGAGCCAAGCGCTTCCTCGCTCGTCTCGCCGGCGCACGAGGGCAACGCGAAACGGAGGCCCGCCAGCGCCGCCTGTAGACGGGCGACCCGGACATGGCAGCAGCGTTGGAGACGACAGACTGGCACACGGTCCTCAACGTCGACGGCGCCCCATCCTCCTACCGGATCCTCCTTCACCGCCTCGAGGGCGATCGCCTCTCGCGCTGGGACCGGACGAACGGGCGAGTCGGCTGTCCGCACTGCCCCGGCGCAGGATCAGCTGGCGGCGCCATCGCTCACATCTTCTGGGCATGCCCCCAAGCCCAACTGCTCTGGCAACGCCTCGTCAACACCTGGCGCGACCTCTGGACGCAGGATCGGGCCCTCTCGCTCGACGGAGCGAAGACGGGCATCATCCGCCTCCAGCTCACGACGATGCAGGACCGATTGTGGCTCCACCCTCTGGTCACGCGAGCCGAGCGGCCAACGGCGCAGTCCACAGTGGCCACGCACATGGCCCTGGTGATGTCGACACTCCACCTCCTGTGGCAATGGCGCACGGCCGCGGCCGAGCCAAACGGGATCTGGGTGAGCCAGCACGCGGTACCCTTGCACCTGACCCACCTGCGTGGTGTTCTACTCGATCTCCGGTGGCGCCACGCCCCAAACTGCAGCGACCAAGCACACGGCCGCCGCCTTGGAAGCAGCTCACGCGCGCCTCGACGCCGCCTTTCCGGCTCCGGCACCCTCCGAACCTTCCGCTCTCGACATGCGGTACCTGCTCTTCTTCGACGGTGGATCGCGCGGCAACCCTGGCCCAGGCGGGGCGGGAGCGATGATCGTGCGCGTCACCCCCCAGTGCACCGCACCCACCATCGTGTGGTCGGCGGCGATGGCCTACCAGCAGCGCTCGACCACCAACAACCAGGCCGAGTACGCCGGGCTGCTCACCGGCCTCACAGCGGCGTCCGCTCACGCGTGGACCCAGCTCGAGGTCATTGGCGACAGCCAGATGATCATCCGGCAATTGAGCGAGTATCGGGCACCCCACAACAGCACCCTCCTCACCAAGTACGCTTGCGCGCGTCGGCTCGCCGAC